>JAPYYQ010000712.1:0-115727 GCA_030522585.1 Anagyrus pseudococci | reverse complement strand
CTCGGCCAGGCTTGTGTTGGTGAGGGCGCTTGTCTTTCCGTATTTGGACTATTGTGCGGGTCTATTCTTGGGACTGTCGGGTGAGCTCGTGCTTAAGCTTTCGAGATGCAAGAATGCGGCCCTGCGTTTTGTAACGGGCATAAAAAAATGGGAGCATATTACCCCTGCCTACGTTAGGTTTGGCCTGCTCTCCTATGCCGATCGCCTGCGTTATCTGGCTGTTTTGCTGCTTGCTGGTATTTTGCGCTCTGGCAAGCCAATGTATTTCAGCAGGGATGTTAGATTTGTGGCCATCAGTGCCAGGGCGACAAGGGGGCAGTCTGGCCTGGAGCTGCCTGTCCGGTGGGCCAGGACTGAGTTCTTTAAAAGCTCATTCCTGGTCGAGGCGGCTAGGCTTTGGAATGGACTGCCGGTTGAGGTTCGTTCTAGGTATGCCCGGCCCCACTTCAGGTCTACCTTGTATCGCCATATTCTTGGTGGGATGCGTGGCGAGCGGAACGGTAGACTCGTTCATGAGCCGGGGTAGGTGGGGTTTGGGTGGCGCAAACCATCTTGTTATGCGAAACGTTACACGTGATACGCCGGTCTGTTTTGCTTATCCGTATTTTTGTTTATTTTTGTACAGCGTTACCTAGTTTTAATCGTTTATCTTATATTTTTTTTTATTTTGTTATCTCTTAACTTTAATTTTCTTTAAACGATTATTTTATTTTATTTTGTTTTTTCTGTTATCTTTTATCTTTTTGTTACTCGCCATGGCAACTTTTGTTAATTTTGTATTTGCTACGGCTATACGGGTCCTAGTGGCCCTAGTCGTCAATAAAGAACATTTCATTTCATTCATTTCATTCGTGTGAAGGCGGCAAACTCAGCCAGCAGTTAATATCACTTAAAATTTATTTAACTAATATAAACAACAATATAACGACGACGACAACGACGCCAACTAAAATAATGAGAAAGAAAGTCATTTTATTAGGAGGCATAAGAAGAGGGAGCGAAGGAGCAGAGGTCTCGCGTTGCAAAGAAATAAGTGCCTCCTTGTTAAGCAAAAGTATTTTGAAGCAAGGAAAATCGAAAGGCTGTAATAATGTTATAGGTTGACAATATCGACGGAAAAGGGTCGTATGTAAGTTGGAAAATAAAAAATGAAAGAGTAAGGCTCATGGCATTTCTTTGATCAGAGAATCGCGCTGTGTATAAGGGTGCGCCCGTGTGCGAGCGCTTGTATAGAAAACACAGTGCTCGGGATGAGCCAGCGGAGTCTGCAGGAGTATAGGAGAGCAGCTCGTAAGCGCAAGTCAGCTGGGCATAAATCACTTGAGAAAAGCTAAGGTGCAAGTTGGGTGCAAAAGGTATAGCAGAGCCGAGAGAGCAGTAGCATATTCTTACGTTCGCGAGTCTACCGAGAGAAAAGGTCATATCGAGAAATGGAGAAGCCTCTCCTCGTCTTCGGCTTTCTATACGCCAGAGAGCTGCAATATACAGCTGAATCGCGCAGCATTCGCGATTCGGCTCGAGAGACTCCGCCCGAAACTCCAGTCTCTCGCCCTGGGAATTTAGCTGCATGTTTTGCTCTATCAGCGTATGCGCAGAGAGACAGGCTCGCACACATTCAGAGCGCGAATACCGAGTCTGCTATAGGGTTCGCGCGCAAGAAGCATAGAGGCAAGTAGGCGTAGAGGCTGCGCGCGGTGACGGCCTGGCGGAGGTGGTCAGTAAAAGCAGCGCTGAGGAATGCCGCGCGGAAATAAGCTGCTACCGCTGCAGCCGGGCAAATAAACGAGAGGCGCGCCCCGGCACGCGTTTTCGACCCGGCGCTTCTTGCCGGACGAGAGTGGCGCGTGCCTCTAGCCGCACGGCTATTTCGAATACCCGCCGGCTGGAAATGATTCACCGGGGACTTAACGAAAATCACGATAACTCTTGAAGAGGCTCCTTCACCTCCTCAGCCACGATACCCAGCTTGTCTATTCCGACTTGACCGGACGCTGGCGCTGGTGTTAAGCAAATATCCGCCGTGCTCACCGACCTTGCTTCGACCAGGTGCCCACGCACGGCTTTTATCATTTCGGCTTTAACGAGTAATACTTTTTCGTGCCTGGTTTGCCCGTCGCCTCTCTACGTTCCGGTTGATCCGCAGCCAGTCGCAATGCTATGCTGTATACTGCTGGCAAATTTAATTGATCCCTGTAATGCGGCTCAATCCGTTTTCGATTAAGAGCTTTTATTATAGCGATGTACTCGGCAAGCTGGTTTATCTGCGATTTTTCTCCAACAACATCACAAGTTAAAGCGCACTGCTCCATTACGGCTTGCTTGTTCATTCCCCCTCCAACTTTAGACGATTTATTCGAGGGAGAGCAAAACAACGGTGTGTACTCATAAGTATACGCTTACTCGTAATTACACACAATCTTCTTGGGGAAAATGCAGTTTGTTTTGATTGGAAATAAAGGAGTTTGGTGAAAGGTGCAAGTCGATACTCGCTACCCGCTGACATCGTCCCTCGCACGTTTCGATTCTCGAGAACGTCTCGAGGGCGATTTGTTTTCTTTACTTTTTTTTCTCCTCCCGTAAGAGCAATGTTATTTTAGGTCTTTGGGATAGCTCGAGGAGGAGAGAAAAACTTTTCCTTGTCACTAGAAGAGTCTTTTGATGGATAACTAGAAATCACTTCTGACATAATAACGACCTATGTCAAGAGAAAAGACATTTCGAGACTCTAACACGCCTACTGTTTTTTCTTTTACACCTATTTGCGTTTTATTTACGAAAAATTGTGTTTTCGAATTGGACACATTTTAAATATTTGTCCACGGACAAATATTTTAACAAGGCAGGAAATTTCAATATTTTTATTTTAGTCGACACCACCGCCCGTACCCCCCTGCCCGCCTTCATAACACCCGCATAGCCACACAAACACACTATTCATCACGAATTTGATGATTATTTCAATTCACCGGGTCGCGATAACCGAAAGCTTTTAGTTTAATTGCAAAGAATAATTCACTAATTTAATTTAACGAATGATCCTTTAAATGTAAATTATATATTTAATTTTTCAGACTGCTTGATATATTAGTCGGAATGGCGAGTTTCATTTATTCATTCGCGCGCTCAAGATTGATTAGCCTAGATTAAAAATTTCCATTAAATCTCAAATAGCATTAATGCCTATGAAAATTATACAAACATCTACTTGAAAACGTTTCATTCGAGAAAAGTAACGAGCGGCGAAAAATGTCCGTTGGCTCTTTAATGACCACATAAAACAGCTTGTCATAAAAAGATTCGAGAGCGAAGCATTCAATTCCGAATAGTGCCGCGAGTCCCCCCGTTAAAAATATCCATCCGAGCATTTAGTGACTTTTTTACATTTTTTGGCCCGCGTCAACTTGACAGAATCGTAATAAAACAAAAAATAAAAAATTTTTTTTTTTTAAAAAAAGGGTAAGAATAAAACAAATAACGAAGATTTTGAAACAAGTTTTTTCGAAAATTGGAAAACCCGTGTATATCCGCGCGACTAGTAACCGAAGCTCGCGTCAACAGCAGCAGCAGCTATTAACGCTGAAACGGACTCGCTAAAACGGACCAGGAATGTGGGCGTAGTATAGTGGCAGCAATGGAATGAGGAGGGGTTGAGCGACGCTCGAGAGCTAAAATATCAAAGGGGCTAACTCTTTAATTCCGCCAATCTCAAGTACAGCTCGTTCTCGTTGCCCGCGACGTTTTCCGAATGTTATTAGCTTATCGCTGAAACTTGGCCGAGGCTGGATTTCACTGGTAAACCCGTATCAAGTGTCTATGCGTGTTTTTGCACAAGGATTGTTTATTGCACAGGTATATCAATTGTTCAAATAGAATTGCGAAATTTATAAATGTTGGTGTAGAGGTCGGAGTAAACGCGAGCGAGGCGGGGAGAGCCCCGGTACGAGCTCAGCCCGCAAGTTGGCAAGTTGGCTTCGACAGTATTAAAGAAGTAATTAAGAAAGGGGTTTAAGAAAAAGGGAGGAAAAAAATTGCGGGCAAACTGGTATGAAATAGCGAAAGCGGGAGCCGGAGCGGGCGCAGAATAATCGAGCAAAGCCTCAAAGTTATAAAAGAAAATCCGCAGCTTGGTAAGAGCGAGGGAGAGGGAGTCGGCCGACAAAGTCAGGCCAAACATTGTTCTTGTCGGACGCGCGTCTATAGATGTTTAGAGGGAGCACAGCCCGGCGATGCCGGCAACAGAGCCAGCCAACATAACAACACTAGCACCGAAAGCCTTACAAATTCCCCGTCGCGTACTCCTCCTCTCTCTCTCGGTTTCCGCCTCTATAGAGCGGGCTCTCCTGCGATACTCCAGCACATTTTTTTCCGCACACGAGCCACGCGCCGCGTCCAAGCTCCCACTTGCTGGCGGTCCGGCGCAGGTGCAGTATAAATTACTGCCTCAGCGAGCAGCCAAGACCATCATCTTATACATCGTGCTGGTGGTGGAGCTAGAACGAGAGAGAACGGTGCCCGGTGTGGCGCAAGGGAGGCTTAAGCTCCCGGAAGGACGTTACTCCGGGGGCTTAAAGTCCCCCACCCCACCCCCGCTCTCGCCCGGCAACTGATTAGATTTTTCTGCTGGCTCGCCTGCGAGCGTGTTTGACGCCAACTCCACATCACTTCGCGACTCAATTCCGCCACTGTATACTCGCCCTGGCGAATTGTTGAAATTATTTCAAGGCAATTTTTGGGAAATACGTCCAATTGATAAACTACCCTAACATTAAAAAACAATTTCTGCTACTGATATAGATCGACCGGAGGTGGGCCAGAAAATGAAGTAAGAACGAGCAAAGAGAGAGAAAGCTCGTGCTGTTTGGCTTATTTGCATGATAAAAAGGGAAAAAGCAGGGAGCGCGCGGTTATCGCGGTCGGGGCTCCCTCGCCGAGATATAGAGAACATCCCTTGACGGCACCTCGACACTCGACGACTTTTAAATCAATATAAAAGCGGCAGGCGCGCCCCGCAGGCGCTGCCGCCAGATTCCTCCTCGGACGCTTTTTCCCCAGCGGGACTCTGATGCCTTGGAGAGCGCATTATTATATTTTTTGCCATGCTAATACAGGCCAAGGGAGGGGCGCTTTCCTTTGTTCCTCGCGGACAGCCAGGCCCTCGTCGGAGCTGCCGCGAAAACAAGAAGCGAGACCTGTATACCCCCTCCCCCATCTGCGTCCGTCTCGCTCATTTCGATCGTTTTCCTGCCCGCGAATTATATCGCGGCGCAACATACTCCGCTGCGGCGCATCTCTCCGATCACTTTTATATTATGAATATAATGTGTTGTATGAGCCGCAGCGTCGACAGCCCCCCCTCCATCCTCTTTCCGTCCAACCTCCATTGTCCTCCCGGCGCAACGCTTTTTCCCAACGACTTCATGCCCAGCACTGCAAATGACAGGCCCTCTAATCTCTTGCTTTGTTTTTTCTTTGTTCCAGGTGAGTTTAACGACTTCTGCTATTATACTACTTCTGAAACTGATCGAGCTGTTGACTGGTATACGCTATGCTGCCTCTCGCGAGGGCCTCGTTATTCCTCAAATTTGGTATTTTTTTGTATTATCATTATGATATTTGTCTTAAATTCGGCAGAGCGTGTATAATGTGCCGTTGTTCGTACGTATGGAATTTGCATATATTTCATGAAATTATGGCTATTTCAATATAATGATTCAGAAGGCCAAGAGTAAAATATTTAATAAACGTTGGAAATACAGTGGGTGCATTACGAAAGGAAATACAATAAATAAGAGTTGCATATTTTATCGGAAGCGCATGTTTAATACCGAGAATTCATTGTCCTTTTAAAAGTGCATTAATGCAACGGCAGTAGGAGAGGCTTTAAAAGCCCGACATCGGAGGATATTCGTGTATTTGGTAAATAAAGGCCTGATGGAAAGCGAGAACGTAAAACTCGCTTTCTCTCTCGCTCTCGCTCTTTCTCTTTTTCTTTGATTCGATGTAGCGCGCAATATCGGCTTTATCTATCAGTAAACGCACGCTTTTAAAGCGTATTTCCGTCCGAGCACTCTGGTGTAGTGATAGCAGGCCGACATTTTTATACCTTCGATTTGTGTGGTACTCTCAGCGCGCGCCTGGTATATAATCTTTCTGGCCGGGAGGAAAAAGGAAAAAGAAGAAAGAGCAAGATGAGCGCGGAAAAGGACAGGCGGTGAAAAAAGATGATGCAGTACTAAAGGTGGCAGGGAGGGGGGATGGGGTGGCCAAGGGGGCGTCGACGAATCTGACGTGTTGCAGCAATACAACGAGATTGAAAGTCGAGCCGAAAGAGGAAGATTGCGGAGGCGAGCGAGAAGCCGTGGTAGTAGACTCGCGGCCTCTTGGTCAGGTGAACTCGAAAATCCGGTCGACGAATTCACAGCTCGTATCCATCTCGCGCACGAGTTTATGCCTTGCTTTCTCTCGTACTTTATGTATACTTGTATGTATATTAGTCAGGCTCGCTCGATCATCGGTGTATGTGCACAGCGCCGATTTTGATCGAACACGAGCTGGCCTCGATACTTGAGATCCGCCGTTGGGCCTCTCGAAGCTCCTTCTCGAGTGCTATCTATCTATAGGGCTGACCACTCACTGGCACTGTCTCACCTCTACACCGCACTGAAACTAAATTCACGAATGACACGAATTATAGCCGCGGCCTTAGTTTATACATCTTATCAGCGCGCACCACTGATCTGCGTCTGCAAAATTCTCGCGCTTTACTTATACTATCCGGCTGAGCTTTTTACTTAATTAAAATCATCCGCAGAAGAGCTTTTGTGTTAGGATCCTATAAAGCCTTACGCGCGCCTTCCTTTATCATCGCTCCCTATCCCGTGCTATACGGCACACGCACACACACACACCTCGCTTCCTCCTCGTGCTTCCTCGTCAAGATCTCGTCATCGTCTGGCAAGTGCTTTTTAATAGCTATATCCTTTCTTCTTGCTTATGTATCTTTACATTTTATATTTTTTTCGTTTTATCGGTGAAAGAAAACCCGTTAAAAGCAATTCGGCCTCGTAACTATATGGCGAAGATTTATCAAACAAAAGTGATTGCCGGCTTTGAATGAATTGTAATTATGAAAGTGCATAAAACGACGAAAACGCGGCGTTTGTTAAGTTAGACATTTAAACGCTGGCTCGGCCGACAACGAGGAACGCTCTAGCGTTTAATGTCCAGCTTTGGCTAAAGTTTTAATTAATTTGAATTCACGGTCATCCAATCATTAATCTTGCTTCTCCCTCCCCTTTTTCTCTTTCTCGTTTTCTCTTTCCGCATGCAAACAAAATCTGCAGTTGAGTAATAGCAGCAGCAACAACAGCGGTAACAAAGGAAAAGGCAAAACGTGTTATTTATCTGAATATTGCATTGCGCATGAGATAATTTAACCTATGCTGCGTAGGATGCTGTTAAACAAATTTAATTACGTCACTGACAAACGATTTATATGTAATGCAACGATAAGAATAATATCACCCAAGAACATAGAGATTTTTTTTTATTGAATATATATCAAATGAGCCTTGGAATAAATTGATTTTTTTGCACCCGATTAGCCGATCGAATATTGTACTGAGCAAACAAATAAATTTGTAAAAGCCTAAATAAATGTAAATGTCGACGTTAATAGTCTTAGGAAGTAGGCAGTAGCTCTTCCATTGTAGCCGCTTTCGATTAATTTCTTTTCCATAAAGGCACTTTTCCTGCTCTCGTTTTGTTGGGGGGCGCGACGCGCGGCCCGGGCATATCGCAGTATATAGTTTATATATAGACGGGGCTTCGCAGCCTCTATAAATTCACCCTTAATAAACCCGAGAGCCCCGGAGCAACTCTCGAATAGGACACTATAGGCAGCCGGAGAGGGCAATATTTCTTTAAAAAATCGATCTCCCAAAACGAAATTCCAGGATGTCGTTATCGCGTACTCCGATCGCATGTTTTCCGACGGCCACAGGGCTCGCCGAGAGAGGGAGAGAGAAAGACTATTCCGATCCGAGCCGTCGCTACACAGCAATACTCCTCGAGAGAGAGCAGCTCATATAACGCCCGCCCCCCTACAAATTTCTCTCTTTTTCTTCCTCTTTCGCTTTTAACAGAAATGAATTAAACTACTACTATTCCAGTGTGTGTATACGTGCGCGCCAAACTTTTTTACGCGCTGTATACTGGCGCTTCCTCTTGTTTTATTTACTACATTTTATTTTACCGCTCAACTCGCTTGTTTATATCGTCGTTAATTATAAAACATATACGCGCGCGAGTTTCACCACGCGCAAATGGACGAGAGTGAAAGGCGGCAATAAGGCACGACCTTCGAATACGTACGAGTCAATTTGATTATCCGAATAATTGCCGGCAAGAGGGCAAACAAAATATTTCGGCTTGATAAGTCTTTAATGAATGAGACACCCACACACCGTCTGTCGCGTTGTAGGAACAAACAAAAGACAAATAGGCCCCGTGGTATGGTCTTTTGTAGGCCTACTGTCCATTCGGCGACTCTTTAATAACAAATCAAAAGAGCCATCAAGCCGGAGTCTTGAAAAAACAAAGCAACAGAGTGTATAGAAAGGGTCAGAAGGGAAAAAAGAAACGGTGCCGGCCGAAAAAAGAAGAAAAGAAAAAGAAGTATAACTATAGCGTTGCTAGTGCTGCCGGCGATACGCGAGTCGACACGCGCGCGCCCCAGACCTATACCCCTACAGCCCTCCCCCTCATCATGCCCCTTTTCCAAGAGAATTATCGTCACGCGATAATTAAAAGAGCGTTATGAAGCCTGTGCGCGTGTAGCCACTCTCCCTCTCTCTTTCTACTTTACACTCCTCAAGTCTAGCCAGGGCTCCTCGACTACGCAGGCTTTTTTTTCGCGCCGAGCAAAGAATGGCACTGTACGTGCGTCGGTCAGTCGTAAATATCGATTCCCCGTCGCGTGGCTCTATAAACACGCGTCCACCTCGGTGGGCAGGAGGAGGAGGACATAGCGAGTTCGCTCCGAACAGTATACGCCGGCTGCATCGCGCCTCGAAAAACTCGCCCTCTTCTTTCACCGTACGCGTACACACACAGAGAACGCGCAACGCTCCGTAGCGCGTCGAAATTGAGATATGAAGAAAGAGAGAGAGAGAGAGAGCCTCGGAAATTGATAGAGGAATAAAAGAAGCAGAGCTGGAAGCCTTGCATCCGCCGCCGGCCAACGAATCCCGAAGGCTTCCTTTCTCTCTCGCTAACGCTTGCTCCCCATAGCTTAGTTAGACGAATACCCCTCGCCCCTCTCTTTAGCTCTGTATACACATAAGTCTGTGCGCGTAGGCATGCGCACGCGCGTCTGTGTGCGTGCGTCGTGCTGCAGGCGTCGGGCGCGAGGGGAGGAATTCAAGGAGAGGCTTTAATCCCCGTGTGCTCACCTTTGCCTGGGCCTCTGCTCGGCCGGTCACGCGTATACCTTCATTGTTCGGCCATCTCGACGACGCCAACGTCGCCTTTCTCATTCCCCATTCTACGCCCGCTCGTCCCCTCCGCCTCTCCTAGGCGAATCAGCGAATAAATCATTGCCTCTGCCCTGCGTTTATGTATGTTAATGTGTCTCTCTGCTAGTCGATAACTCAACTAAGGTCAGTTTTACCTTTCTTTATTACCAACGAGACGCTGGTTTAATTAATTGGAACGCAGCTACGTTTTCAACGCGCAATTCATAGTTTCTCCCTCTGCGGTGTTCGTGCGTCTACGCGCTCGTATGATTTTTTTGCGCTTTGTTTAGTATCACAACTGCCTTTACACTGTATCCAAGAGTTCAACCATGTTTCTTACTGTTACTTACCGTTTTTTCTATACCCTTTTTTTCTCTTCGATTCCGTGGCTTTGGGGCTTACGCTACCTTGCTCGCAAAAATATTCCATTTCCAATGCAGAACCATAATCATGGTAATTGTGTATTTTACCGATAATCAATTATTCATTAGCATACACATTTATATCTATAACACAGCCCAATACATCTACGTATTCATGATCAAAATTCAATTACGCTTTCTCGCGATCTATTGTGGCTTATATTGTATAAAATATATAATTTATATTATGGCAACAACATAGTCTCGAACACCCAGAGTCACCGTTGACCGAGAAATAATATAATTTCATAGGTATAAATAGCAATAGCAATTAAGGCAGGTTTAGGTGGCGCATTAGGTAAAAGTGTAGCGGATCGAAGTGGGCTCTCTGCGGGGTGGAGCGGTGAATAGGAGGGCAGGGGGGGGGGGGGAAATTGAGCAAGGCAGAATTGAAAAAGAGCTGGAATAAGGCCTGTCGCCTAGCTGGAGGCAACAAAAAGCCAAGACGATTCTTTAAAATCATCCGCCAACTCTCCTTTCATCGGCCCAATCTTTCATCTCGCTCACTTAATTCTCTCGCCCGACGACCTCTCCCCTCTATTTACCATTGCCGACCCTCGTCTTTTTCGACTACCTCGCTGCTTTTGCTTCTTTGCCCGCTCCCTCCCTCTGCCCCCTCTTTCTCTCTTTTCCTCGCCACTTCTCATCTTTCTTTTGCTCGCTCGCCAAGCCGTCATCATCCCTCTTTTTTCGACGTCACTTCGACGTCCTCAGCAATGCGAGAGGGAGAGAGAGAGAGAAAATGAGACGAGAACATCAAGCTCGACGGGGCTAAAAGCCGCGAGAGACTGCAATTCAGTGGCCTGGTACGGCCATGAGGGTAACAGAAGCAAAGCCGGAGAGGCAAAGCCACTGCTACTAGAAGTAGTACAGTTGGGTAAGAAGAGGGAAAGCACGAAGAAATGTACGTATCGCTCTAAAGCTGTAGCTCCGGCAGATAAGCTGCCGACTATGATCGTGCAAATAGCGAAGTTCCTTGTACGCCCTCTCGCCTCTTATAGACATTGGTGTAGGCGAAAAGTCCTCACCAATGAGCTCAAGTACGGAACTGAAAAAAAAGAAGGCAGATGAGATGAGAGAAAGTAGAGAAGCAGGAAGCAAAAGTGGGCCTATTCTCTCTCGTTCGCTCATCTATATACCCCCCGAAAAAAATCCTAATCTCGCCGTGGCTGCGTCGAAGCTGCATTCTGCTATTTCTAAACAGGCTTCTATGAGCATATTGTAAGCAGAGCCAGACAGCCAGGCGCGCGCTCCAGCGGAGTGGAGAAAAATCGACCGGGTGCACCCTCTCTCACTCTCTTCCAGACATACTTGCGATACCTGCTCGCTAGTCTTCGCAATCACGGGCTCTGCATGCGTGTTTCGTTCTCATACAGCCATAGTATAGATAGCGAAGCTAGGGGTAGGGTGAATGAAAGGAGGTAGAAAGAAGCAACAGGAATGGGTAAGTGTGGAAGGGTGGTTGGAGAGTCCGTGAAACGTGAGCCCCCCTACGCCCTTTATCCCTGCTTCTCGTGGTTCCGCTTGCAAGCATGCACTGCTGGCGAGCAGGAGCATAGGCAAAACTTGGTCCGTTCCTTTTCTCCTTGAACTTGCTTTTCCCTTCTGCTCTCTCCCCCTCTTCTTCGTCTCGCTTGCTAGAATTGCAGTTGAGTAGCTAGACGAGAGATAGCCGTGAAGTGCGCCGGTCCGTGAATCTCTGGAAGCTGGCGAACGCGCCGCGGCCCGACTCGCCGATTTCAATCCTCTCCGCCAGACGCACACACACACATACACACTCTCTCCCAAGAGAAAGCGAGCTTTCCTGGGAGCTGCATAAAAATAAGGAGGAGAGCCAAGCAACCTCGACGAGCCGAGCGCGAGCGCCTTGGCAAAAGGAATGACGAATGAGGTAGGAGAAGAAAAGAGGGATCGGTAAAGGTGGCCAAGGGAACTGAGAGTTATAGGAGAAGACCGAGGGCAATAAGTGAAGGACGCCGAGATTCGGAGAAAGATCTGCGGTAAGAGGAGTCCCGCGGAATATCTCTCCTATCATCAGCGTCTTTGCACATCCGAGTAATTAGTCAATACGTTAGTAATGAGTAGAGACAAAGCATAAGGTCGCATGTCTACGGGAAAAATTAGGAGGTCAAGAAAACAAAAAGTGGGGAGAATAACGAAATAAACGCGTATTATTCTTATGTATAGCCGAGATGCGCATAAGATCGTAGGGTAGCAGCTGAACCGAAAAGAAAAATTCCAAGGGTTGGTAGTGCAATGATAATGAGCGAGAGAACGAAAGAAAAGTCAAGGGATTGAGGGAGGAAAAAAGGAGAGAGTAGGGGTAGCAAGGGAGGTGAGGCAGATAAGTCGGAAGCGCGAAAAAAGGAGGGCGCAGAGGAAACTGTAGGTGGCTGGACCGAGGGGACGAATAGAAATGAAGAACGAAAGCGGAAGGCCGGAGACCGGGAGCCGAGGAGAGCGAGTGGGCAGCAAGGAGCAAGGAGCATGGGAGAAAAGTAATAAGAGAGGAGCCCGAGGCAGAAGGACGAGGAGGAGGCGACGGCGGCGGCACTTTTAAGGGGGAGCTACGGAAGAAGCGAGACAACGGGACGAAGGGAAAGAGAGAAAGAGAGAGAGAGCTACACGCACCTAAGTACGTCTGTAAGCTGTGTAGCAAGCCTCGAGGAAGTCTCTCTCGGCACTCTCTTTCTCAGCTGCCCCCTGCGCCTCGTCCCTCTCGCCCCGAGCTCGGGCTCCTCCGCCAAAACTCTGTACGCAAGCTCCGTTGGAGCAAGGGGGAGAGAGAGAGCAACTGGCTGGTGGAGCTTAAAGGGGCACTCGCCGGCTCGCTCTGCTTGCGGGCCCACTAAAACTTTCGGGGCGATTTTTCACTTTTCTTTGTAGCCGCTGCCACCACCGGCAGTAGCAGCGTCGCCACTAGTAGCAGCGGCAATGCCGGGGGCCAAAGGCTCCGCTTCGCTAGCCGGAGCTTCCTTCTTTTTGCCAGCGCCCTTACTGCTCGTCGACTTACTTCCGCTTCCCTTTCGCGTTACTCTCCCTCCGCGGGAGAGCCTTTTGACGCGGCGCTCGGCCTTTTGTGCGGCTTTTTGCGCCCGAACGAGCCCGCACTGACAGTGGCAGCCCTGCTCCCGGCGACGACCACGACCACGACAACGGCTACAGCAGCGCTAATAGTAGTAGTGAGCGACATGGATGATTACGTGGCGGCGAGCGGTGGGATCCCCGTTAATGAGCTTATGCCATGTGCCTCTAATTTCTCTTTTGGATAATTTTTAATTGATCGCGTAATGTCCCTCTCTCTTCTCCCAAATTCATTTGTCTAGAACTAGCGATATCCGTGCTACAGTTGGCGCGCTTGTAATTGTTGTCGTTTATTGTCCATCGTTCGTTATAGATATATTGGCGCCGGCTAGCGATTGATCAATCGGCACAATCACGCTCGAGATGCCGTAGCGAAAAATGGAATGGCTCTTTTTCCGCGGGGATAGCCCGGGCTATATGCGTTTGTTGAAGGCCGAACTGTCGTTAGTACGACGCACTCGAGCGAGAGTCGCTCGGGCCGCCGGCCAATGGCCGAAATTGATTTTTTCCATTTCCAATTAAGCTCGCGTCCAGCCATTGTTCTTTATTTTCATCGCTCTTGTTCCCCTGGATTATCGGGCGCTATCCGGCTCTCGTTGCACAATACTCCATTCCTTCGCTCGCGTCATTTTCTAGATTCGCGATTCATTTTAATTCGATTTCGCGAGATTCCTAATAGTCGTTATAAAAGTGCGACTCGGATACAGTAGGCACCGCCTGCGCATCTGAATAAATTTAAGATGCGCGGGTATACAGGGAGCTTATACTTTTCAACTTATCATTTAGTTCGTGTTCAGTTGGAGATATTCAAAGGAATAACATTTCAATAATATTTTTCCAATCTTACAGAAACCGTTAGACCTGTTGAGGCTTAGCATCCCTTTATATATTTTAAAAGCCATTGAAGTCGATATTTTGCTGAAATAGCAGATTACGATGTTATGGTGTTTAAATATCGTTCGAATCTAACTAAAATATACAAATAAAAACAGGGATAAAAGAAGCGAAGTTTTGGAATGCGATGTATGCAATGGCAAAGAAACTCAGGTGTTCGCAAAAACTCGAAAAAGTAAAGAAAGAAGAGATGATGCGTCACGAGGAACTGGAACGTGGAGTAGAGAAGCCGAGGTTGTAATTGACAGCTGCCTCGTGCACACGCTCGGAGAGGCAAATAAACGCGGCGAGAACGGGCAGCGGATAGTGATGAGAAGACGAGGGGGGAGGGGCAGAGAGAGTAGGGTATGTGGAAAAATGTCCAGGAGCGGCGCCAGTGGTAAAGCGATGATCATCGGGAGCCCATCCTGCTCTCTCTCCAATTAATCGTCGATTATTGCGGAGGGGGGCAGAGAGAGCGACGAGTCTGCACGCCCCGTGGATTTGGCCGGGCGTTCGCGGCGTCGACAATGTTGTCGCGTCGTCGCGCCCGCGACTCCCCCTCTCGAGCGCGTACACAGGCGTCGTCGTCGTCGTCGGGCGAGAGCGGTATCACGCGCCGACGCGGATTAAAAGCAGCGAGCCGGCACACGCTTCCTGGCCAAACAGTCCGGCCGAGGGATATGGGTGGAAAAGCGGCCGGAGAGACTCGCCGAAGCGTAAATCAATAAAGTATGAATTCTGGACGCCGCAGTTCCTAGTCTCTGTGTGGTATGGCCCTGCCGGGAGACCCTAAAAACCTGTATGCTCGGGTGCGATAGGGATGTACCCCTTATTTACGCTTGTATAATGCGCGTCTAAGAATTCTTCGCACGTTTTTGGGTTTTCAATTGCAGATGGCTGAGCCGATCGAATGGCAATGGAACTTGACGGAAGGAGGGAGATGATTGTGCTCGAGGGGGGATCGAGCAGAAATTGAGAAGACGCTAGCTTCGAATAATTAGAATAGCCTCCCGAACAAAGCGCTTCCAGCTCATTCACTATCTCTCTCTATCTTTCATTCTCGGCTGGCAAAGAGGAGAGGAGCGAGCGGCGTGAGTGTTGCTCGTGGACGGTTCGAGCTGCTGGAGCGAAAGGCGCAGCGGAAAAATTGAGAGAGAAAAGAGGAGCGAGTCGGCCGGTCGCTTTGGACCGCCCATAGCCTGGCCCCACTCCCCTTTCCAGACCCCCCTTGATTTTCCGGCGCGTTACTTTGTTTTTCTCCTCTCTACCTTTTTACGGAGGTCGTTTGACAAAACGGCTTTTGTGTTACACGAGGCGCGCGCGGGCGCGCTCTCCGCCTCAGATGGGAATCTACGCTGGATTTTACGGGCGCCCGGCTTTTTCCCAGTTAATTACTGTTATGCCTGGAATGCCGGTATGCGATTCCGGAATCTTGATACACGCCGGCGACGCGACTGAAATTGATGTTTTATTATCTACCTACTACAAACGAACACGAGTACACACGCGTTTACGCGGCTTTTCGTGTTCTCTTTTATAAAAAGTAATCTTAGCGGCGTGTGCTTTCAAAAGAACTGACGAGTTTCTTAAAAAGTTGTCCGAACATTGACTAATTGCATTGGGGCCTTTTTTGTTTCATCAATCATTGGGCAGCTATAAATTTAAATTATTATTTGCTGGGGAATTGGTATTTCCCAAATGGCGAGCTTGAGCAATTGCATACGTGCGACCAGAATACTACCAATTCATTCGAAATTGATGATATGCGGATTCGCTTTAACATATCGCGTTCTAATGCCAACTCAAATTAACATGTCTAACAATTTAGATTTGTAAGAACAATTGTCGTGGAAAAGCAATAATTGAATAATAGCCCTGGAAGCCAGTCACCGTGACTGTAATCCTATAACTTAATAATCCATGTGCCCAATATCCACGTCAATATACAGTTTTGCAATCTAATATGTTTGGGACACAATTCGTTATACAATTTGAAGAATATTCAAAGATATATTATTCCTCGTAATTTAAAGATACCTCTGCTACCGAGTAATCTTCTAGCCCCAGAAGCCGGCCCAATACAACCCAATAACCCTATTAAAGCCCGTATAAACGCAGATAACCCGAGTATAATAATATAATTAGCAATCCAATTAAATCTACAGTGATAAATGTAATCGCGTTACGTACAAAACAGACGAGTATTAAATGTACGTATTATACGAACATTGCATACAACAACACCAACATTGCGGTATTAATGCCGCACGCCTGGGAATATTTAATTTTATAGCGGTACGCCTTTCTCAGATATGATAAACTAGGGAACGACAAATAAAAGTACACATCGATTACATAAATTCGCGCTCGCGTAAGCAAAAGCTGCGGTCAAAACACGCGTTGAAAAATGAGATTTCTTAATCGAACCGCAATAACCGTATCATAGCGAAGCAGCGCCATTGCATAAACTCTGATATAATCGTAAATAGTTGAGGAATGAAAAAACTTGCGAGCTTGCTCGTCAACATTGATTTTCCTATATGCAATACGTCGATTATTCCACAGAGATGCTCTGACTTGGTGAAAATTTAAAATTAATATTCAGCCGATAAATAATAGGAGCGCCGGGTCGAGAGACGAAGGAGGAGGACTAGGAATTCGATGATGGAAAAATGAGCGATTGGAGAGCACGAGAGAGAGAGAGAGAGAGAGAGAGAGAGAGAAGTAGGATAGACCGGTCGAACAAGTGAAAAGCCTTTAAAAAGCGCCATTTTACCTTAGCGCGCACGCGTACAATCAGACTTTCAAATCTTTATCCCCCCGCGTGTCCCTCTCTCCGTCTCGCTCGCTCTCTTTCTCTCGGCTGTACAGGACAGGAGGGCTTGGGCCGTCGGAACATTAATCGAGCGAGTTCACCGAAGCGCTCCCGACTGGGCTGCTCTCTGCCTGCAGAGAATTCCGGCGTCCGCGCGCACGGGGTCTTTGCGGCAAAAGCGGGAAAAGGAGGAGAAAGAGGAGGATAAGCGTCCGGGGCACAGGTGAAAGCCGCCGGCCAATCGTCGTCGGAAGTTAAACCGCGACTTTCTCGCGCCAAGGGCGCTGCCTCGACGCGGTAATATCTCGCTGCTTTGCTCAAAATTAGCAGTCGTGTAGAAATTCATAGGAGATGTTTCAATTATTCTTTTAGGGTGGGCTGATATATATATATATATATAAAAAGTACATTGTCCTAATCCAAATATTCATGCGAAACCAAACGACATCATAATGTACGATATTTTAATAAATTCCGTTATTCTTTGTTGGCAGGCCAAGAGGAAGAGCAGGGGAAAGCAAAGCCTCCGGGGGGAGCAGAGAGTCGCGGTGGCTCGGCGAGCAGTCGCCGCCGACGATAATCGAGGAAAATGGAGGTGACTCGCCGGGGAGCTCTGGCGGGCTGTCGCCGGAAGCGGCGGCAGCAGCAGCAACATCTTCAGCAGCGGCTGGCATTCGACCGGACGGGCAGGCTGCTGCTGCTCCTGCTGCTGCTCGTCGGCTCGGGCACGGGGGCCGGGGGCCACAACGGCCCGATCGACGGGGCGGCCCTCGACACCCTAGGCGGCACCCACATCGGCAGCCACAACGGCCTCCGCTGCCCGTGGGCCTGCGACTGCGGCTTGCACGAGCTCGACTGCGCCCAGAAGGGCCTTACCCAAGTGCCCGGTAATTTGGCCACGCTGAATTTCGCCGAAAAGTTGTGAGTATATCTACATACCATACCTCTGTATTTGCCTTCCATTTATGCCTCTACATTACAAAGTTTCTTCATTCATGTATGCGCTATACCCGCCCACTCTGTTCTCACACTTTGCTCTTGTCTAGTCGGCCGAGTACATCTCGCGCCAGTTAAGCAAGTGCTCGTCGCCCCCTTCTATTCTCTCTCTTGATGCGAACCTCGAGCTTTGTTCGACGGAAGGTGTATAACGTCCGCCGCTCGTATGCGGCTGCTGTTGATGCTGCTTATACTGGACGGTAGATCGTTTTTTTACCACACTTTCCTTCCTTCCTTCAGCGCGTTCTAGAAAGTAACGTTTCGATTACCTCCGTTCCTCCCTCCCGCTCCTCTTCCAATTTTTCCGCAGCGAGTTGTCGGAGGGAAAGCTGAAATTTTAGACGGATTATTCGATCGATAAAAATTTCGAACACATCTCTCCCCGGCCCTCTACCTCCTTTCCTATATCCCGTTACCTTTCGCGCCTTTGCAAAAGACATCAAATTGTCTTATTAGCACAACCTACAAGCTTTTACGTACTACTTTAGCAAGCCTAGCACGGAGTTTGATGAAAAGATATTGCAGCTCTCCTTTAATTACCTCGGCAACTCCTATATGCTCTGATACTAGGTGAAAAAAAGATTTAGACGAATAAGAATCTAGGGGGCCTGATAGAGAGAGGCAGCTAAAGTAAAAGTAAGGTGAACGAGAAAATCGGTGGAAAAGAGAAAATAAATGAAGGATAGAAGCCGAGAATAAGAAGCAGCGGCGCCGGCAGGAAGAGGCAGTAAACGCCAGACAAATCAAGTATAAAGCCGAGCGAGAATGTGAGAGAGAGAGAGAAGGAAAAGTGAGGTGCGGTGGTAATGGGGGTGGTAGAGGGGGGGGCAAGAGAAGCGGAAGTAGATAGGCGAAAACTCGACGGTGATAAGATAAGGCGGAATGGCTCTCTCGGTAAAAGGGGCAGCGGAACGACATCACTGGCTAGACGTCGTCGGCGGCGGTGGCGGCGAAGAGTTTGGAATTTTATTGGGGCTGGGCGAATTCAAGGACTTTTAACGGCAGCAGCGCCGACCTTGCTGTTTACCAAAGAATTTCCCCGGTGATAAGGATCGACGTATTAGTGCAGCTCGGCCGCAGCATCCGAGCCCTCGCTCTTTTTTTTTCTGGAAATCCTTACGACTGCTAATGGCCTAGCAATTATGACGATAGCTAGTACTAAGAGGGATGGAGGTCGAACGGAGGGGAGGGGCGCGCTACAAATTGCTCGATTGCCGGCGATAAAGGCTCGGAGCAATCGAGGCCTCGACAAGGCTCTCGTCACCTGTCGGGAATGCGCGCCGCGGCGCACGATCCG
This sequence comes from Anagyrus pseudococci, assembly GCA_030522585.1. Taxonomy (NCBI): domain Eukaryota; kingdom Metazoa; phylum Arthropoda; class Insecta; order Hymenoptera; family Encyrtidae; genus Anagyrus; species Anagyrus pseudococci. The sequence goes on along the minus strand of JAPYYQ010000712.1, from coordinate 96,722 downwards.
TGTCACGCTCTAGAGCAAGCTTTTTCAATATTAGGCAAAGCAATCTTGAGTAAAGCCCGGGACAGGTAATCGTCTTACAAGGATCGATGAGATTATCTGGATGGATTTTTTTGAAATTGTTTTAAAATTTATTTTTTTTAAATGGCGCAAAAGACGAGGAAAATTGTTTGCTTCTTGTCAAAATAAGTTAGTGGGATAAAACGCATTAGCGAATGTAGAAAGTTATCTATAAATATTATATAGGGGCACATGCAGCTTTGTCCGTGGGACTATAGCAGTCGGCTGTCCAACAGGCCGTCGGGCAGAGAGACGTGTTCTCCCTCGACTCGCTTGCTCTTCTCTTAATCCCAACAATGAATTCCGTGGAAGGGACGTGTGCAACGTGCGGTGGTGCTAATGCTCGCGAATCCCGCTTCTCCATAATCTTCCTTCCTCCTCCTCGTTTTTGCCTCTTCCTTTCACGGCCGAGCTGTATACCAGCGGCCGAGAGCTATCCGCAGCTAGTCGACGCACAAAATAGCCCGGACGCCTCGAGAAGTACGCGGCGAACGAGCATACTTTCCCTCCTCTCTTCTCGTGCAAACTTACACCGAGGCTGCCACTGCTCTCGCTGTTACACCACTACTACTTTCCACAGCTGGGAGTACGGCCTACACACCACGTGCGCGCAATACCGATCCAATATACACAGAGAGAGAGAGAGCGAGAAAGAGAAGCCAGGGCGCGTACGGGTTCGCTCGCTGCTGCCTGCACACCGAGGGGGCAAAAGAAATTCGTCCCATTCAAGTGCTGATGCATGAGTGCCGAGGCTTTCTCCGGATAGCCACTCTCTTTCTCTCCCCCCCGCTCCCTTCTCTTTTTTTCTCCCTCTCCCCCACCGCATACTCCCTTCCCTCGAATCTAAGCCTGTTTAGTTTGTTAAGTTTTCTCTCGAGTGCCAGCTCGAGGGCTGCGATGTGTGAATTTTGTTTGGCTTGAGAGGGAGGGAGGGAGGGAGGTGAGGCAGCCTGTTCAGTCTGGCGCCCAATGGAATTGAATCGGAATGCTGATTGTAAAATAAATTGAAAATGAGAGAAAAAGGATATATTTTTTTTCACGCGACATACTTTTCGTTAGAATAAACTTTTCTACATGTCGTCCCCCCTTGCCCCCCCCCCCAGCCTGCGCCGCCTTCTTTTGCTTGAGACGATTAAATAAAAAATTTTATTGCTCGTAAATGTATGTCAATGGATTCGAGTTTAAATAAATTCTTTCGTATATCTTCTTCTTTTTTTGTTTATCGCGTCAACTATCATCCTTTCAATTATTATTTTTTCGTTTTATTTTGAGCGACTCTGCGACAAAAATGCCTTGATAACCTTAATGCTACATCGCCGTATCTTCGTGATAGATTTATTGATTTCCAACGTACTTATCGTGATTAATAAAGATAAACATCTTTCCAGTATCTTGTTCAATCCATTGCTGACCTCATATGCTTTCTGTGCGATGTATAACCGTTACTCACGAACTTATGGACGTTACAATTTCTTTTTTATTTTCGTTATTTCGAAATGTATCATATTTAATAAAAGAGATCCGGACAGGAAAAAGTTCATAAAACGTCCGTTACGTATTGATAGGTGCGATAAGGTATAAACAAACAACACACGAAGAATGAGAAAAAGAAAGGCTGAACGTGAGCTGGAATAAATAAAAAGACGGTAATAAAATGATGGTAATAATAAATGTTGGGGCAATTAAATGAGGCAATTTGTAACGGTAGCGTTTCTTTGTCCGCGGCACGTTGCGCCGGAGCGAGACCATACCGAAGCAGGGTACGCAGGCAGTTGTATGGGGTCGCTCCAGAGACGCGCGCGTGAATTATCCCGGAGGTTTATCAATAACATTCAAATTCCCCTTCGCGTCCGGGAGAGAGCATATGTGTCCGATCGGCGGCGTACACAGCCGGCTCGAATGCCTTCCGCCCCCACGGGGCCTCCTTGCTGGCGCAGCCGTGCCGGGATTAGACGCGATTCTTCTCATATTGTTCCCCTCTCCCTCGGCAGTCCGGAGACTCTGCCGCTGGACTCCCCCCTGGAACCGATATAAGAGCCGCACCTACAGTCTCGGATAAAGCATGCAGGAACGGCGACAGGCATCACAGTGGCCGCGGCTGTGAAACTGGCTGGGGCCAACGGGAGATGCGCAATATATATGTGCATAGCATACATACATACATATAGAAAAATTTTCGCTCTCGCGCGTGCTTTTGTGGCCTGGCACGCGCCTGTGATCGTCGCGTGCCTACACAGAGCCATTGTTGAGCCAGGGATTAGCGGTGTAGACAGGACTCGTCTCTCCCTCTCTTTTTCGTAATAGTACGAATGTGATTCCACCCTCCTCCTCGTTCAATCTCGCTGGCGCGGTTCTGCCTGACACATAGACCATTGTTTTCCTTTGTCAAGGACTGAACGAATAAAGAGAGAGAGAGCGTGTGTGTGTGAGAGAGAGGGAGAAAGAGAGCGGGAACGAGAGCACAACTTTTTATTTTACTTTGCGATTTTCCTTTTTCTTTTTTTTTGTATGTCATTTTTGCTCTTTTTTGTTTGCTTTGTGTAGATTGGACTGAGAGCTTTTTCACGTCGAGATATACGCAAACGTTCGTACGTTAGGTTTTTCAAACTTTTCGACGCGTTAGCGGCATAAGATTTAAATACAATTAAAACGTTGTTCAACCTGTCGGGTTTTTACAAAGTTTTAAATAAGCAAAACTCCTTGCTGCGCTTATGCAGATGAGCGCAATCGTTTGTTTGAACATTTTTCTCTTTTCTTTTTTACTTCAAACAACTAATCGACGAGTTGAGGGCAAATAAAACTTTTACTCAAATACCTGATTGATTAGTCGAACTTCAAAACTAAGTAAACGTGTATCTGATATTTTTGTGGGAGCGTATATGTTTTTATCGTTGAATTTTCAATAAAATTTTTCTTTACATGCACCAAAACTTTTATTAATTTTTTTAAATGATTGATTAACAAAATAGCTTTTTCTAAATTTCACATACTACGGATATAAAGTTAAAAATAAATTTTACCTCTATGAATTATTTTTAAACACAGTTGCAGGTCGATTATTGGATTAAAAGCTTGAGACTTTGCTTGGACTCTAAATTATTTCAGTCATTTAGCAGTCCGATCGATAGATTACTAATAGAATAAAAAAATTGTCAAATAATCATGCTCCGGGGTTCGTGGGAGTAGGTAAAATTAACTTAAAATAGTGAACAAAAGAAAAAGTAAGGAAAAAAAAAGAAGAAAAGTTCGGCTGGTGGAAAAAGTTTGCAAGACCGGGGTAGGATGAGTCGGAGGATGTGGGAGGTATGGGAAGGAAAAATCTGCAAGTCAAGCTTAAAAGTCATTGAGGTAGAGCCCGCGCTCGGGCCCCGCGACGCGCGGCTGCGCCGGAGCGAGAGGGGTAGAGCGGGGGGCCAGGGGCATAGCGGTGATATTTTCCAAGCGAGTAGCCCGGGCGGGCGCATAAATCAAGCGAGGAGCCCCCGCGGCTGCTCTCTCGCCTCACCGAAAGCCTCCTCTCCCTCTCCGCAGCACTAGAGCAGAATATAAGCCCTTCTATCGCTTATCGTCTGCTCCTCGGCATAATCGGATGCGCGCCCGCGGCCCCGCGCGCCACTGCACTCGGCATAATAATTATTCATGCGCGGGCCCGACCTTTAACGCCCACCCTTCTCTCGCGTCTCCTCTACCACCTACCCCTAGCTCATTTAACGACGTTAATCAATTTGCAGCGGAGGCTCATCCAGCTGTAGCCTCTCCTCCGGACGAGCCTTCCGTGCAATCTAGCCGGAGATCCAGGTATTTCCGGCCTGCAACGCCGAATCTCAACGACCGTATACGCAACTCGAAATTCGCTCAGGCGACACGAGTGCGAAGGCCGTGTATGAGGCCTGCAGGCATGGCAGCTTAGGTGGGAATGGCAGGCAGAAACAAGGGGGCAGGCAGAAGTGAGGCAGGAAGAGGCTGATATCGAGAGTTTACCAAGATCGATCGATATTTCAATGACTTTTACCAAATGCGCTTAGTCAGAGGCTCTCTGAGAGAGAAAGAGAGAGGGGGAGGGAGGGAGCCGTTGTATGTTGGAGAAGAGGGGCTTTTTCGCTGTTTGCACGTCGCTCACATTTTTGTCCACTTCTCCGAGCCCTTATTCGCAAAGAGCACACGCGCTTAGCTCTGTAACTCGCTCTCGAGGCTCGAAGGCCCCGGCCTGCATGGGAAATTAGAAACCGTCTGTCTTTCGGAATACATTAGCCGGGGCTCTAGCTGCAGCCTCGGCTTTTTTCTCAACTACCCCTTTCCTCTCACCCCTCGCCCCCCACTACTCGACCCCCTCCTCTTCTGCCCCTTCACACACGTGCCTTCATCCTCAGGGGAGGCGCATTTTTCATCCGATCCTCTCTTCTTCCTACTCGCTTATCCCCCCCCTCCCGCCACCCTGTTCTTTTTATAACATGCCTAATTTCATGCCCAATAATTGACAAGCTCTTACATATCTGTCTGCCTTTATCTGAATAGACGTATATGAGGCATTTTCAAGTACTTATACTATCTACTACTCTCTTTCTCTCTCTTTCTCCTTCTATCCACACTCCTTTGACGTAGAATACGTGCAGTAAGCTCGTTTCGTACAAATGCACGACCCATTTTTATCAACGTTCGCATTTTTACTGCCTTTGGTCAATTTCGATAAAGTATAATCTTAGCGAGGTATTCATAGCTGTATTATCATATGCGAATTGTAGGAATATTCGGGAATGCCAAAATTTTATTCAAAAATAGTATCCGTTCCTTCTGAAAAAGTCTGACGTAATTTTAAATCGAAATCTCCCAGCTCGTTAAAAAATAACCAAATTATCTGAACTAGATTTATAATTAAAACTCCGCAGTAGCGACAATAGGAAGAAGTAGCAGCAGAGGAGCAAGTTCCTTGAAGCAGACTACTAGAATCCGGTGAGCTGTGCATGAGCGAGAAAGAGAGAGAGAGAGAGAGAGAACGCGATAGGGGAGAATTTTATAAAGATTTCTCCTGCCAGGCGCACTGCTCATTTTCGTCGTTTGAACTCTTTTGAAATTTCGCGATGGAAATCCGTCTTCATTTTGCGCAGCGCTTTGATTAAACTGCTCGACGAAGCTACAATTTTCCGGGGCGCAGCTTAAGGCGAAAATAATGGAAATGTACTTTCAATTCATCAGGCCTTTTTTCGTGCTGTCAAGCCGAGTCGCTGCAATAATTTTTCTTCCTCTCGGAAAATCGTAAACGCTGCTGCTGCTGCGATAGAGTCCCAAAAAAGGCCACGTCAAACCATTATTTATATTTAGACCAATCGTTCCTTGAGTCAAGCTCATTAGCCAGCCTGACAAATATCCGATTCGAATGGCTGACAAACTTCATTAAGTTCAGGCTCGAAAAAGTCCATAAATATCGCTGGACTGTAGTCGCGAGAGCGCTGAATAAGCATAATATCCAATTCGCTAAACAGTCAAAGAACAAGTTTTATAATATAATTACCATCGTTCTCTTTCTCCTGCTTCTTATTCTGTTTCTTCTGCTCGTTCTCTTAGCATTACCTCGTTTATAACTGGCAAAAGAAAAGAGTGCCGGGACAGTGGTTTTGGAGAAACGGAGAGAGAAGAAAAAAGAAATAAGGGTAAAGGTATGGCTAAGAAGAAGTAGGACTGGAGGAGGAGAGAGAGAGAAAAGGGAAAGAAGTGAAAAGTCGCCGCAGGAGCAGAGAGCCAGCTCCATCGACATCGAAATTGGAAATTTCTCACGAAAAACTTTTCCAGCAGAATAGCTCTGTTAAGGATCCGGCGCCTCGGGCTCTCAGCTCCCCTTTTCCCCCATCTCTCTCTCTCATTCGCAAAAGTACCGTGTTCCAGCGGCGTCCTATAGGAGCAGTAGCAACAGCAGCAGCAACCCTATACTTACTCCCCTTTGTTCCTCCTGATTTGCATAATTCGTGCGTTATAGAGCCCGAATGATTCGTGGCATTTTTCGTCGCTCGTGTTATTGGAGCATGCGTAATATTGCCTCCAGACCCATGAATCACTAATACCGTCGCCACGACGGCGCTCACCTCTCCTCGAATATCATTGATATCGTTTTAAAGCAGCCGTCTAGACCCGCCAACTTCCTCCTTCTTCCCTCGTCCCGACGCTTCCGGACGATGTTAACTCGAGAAAAATATGACTTTTCATAGGACACCCACTCGCTGCTTTCCTCTCCCTCCCTGTTAAACACCTACGTTCGGATAATTTTACTGTGGCACTAAAACTGTCTTGCGACTTTCCGATAATCTTATCTCATCTTCGATGAGTTATCGGAATAAATTGCGATTTCCTTTTTAATCGCACGAATGATTACCGAGAGTATTCTTTCCGCCATGAAGTTATAACGAATGTCAAAAATATTTAAATTTTCAATGAACTGCTGCCAACTCTACTTTTGTCCCATTATCACCTGCTACTATTCTCCGCGTAACAGATACATTAATGGAAAGCCCGAAAACCGAATATATTTGAAAACTTTAAACGGTCAACAAAAGACCCCCTCGCCTTGGCTCAGAAGATTATGACAGTTTGTGGCTTCTTAAATGCACACAGCTAAATCGTCATAGGCGTTTGTCATTCGTAGCAAGCAAGGGGCGTGGTCGTCGTCGTCGTCGTAACGCTGTGGCAGTGGCAGAGGCGCCGAGGGCGTCGGCGGGTAGCCACTATAGCCGAAATACGCCATACAATACGGCAGCGACAGCAGCAGCCAGCAACGCAACGGGGTGGCTTCCAAAATCAATTTTAAGTACCTTGCGCGTTTCGTCGGGTTCGATCGAGCGTAGTGCTGCCGAGCAAAGCCGCCGCTCTCTCCCTCGGCGACGCGATTATTCCTCGCACGTCTTTTTATCCTCCTCGGCTCTTCGACCGTCGCTTTTGTCAGACGCACGCCTCCTCCATCGGTTATCCGCCGAAATCGAAGATGCGCTCCCTCCTCCCGAGCCTTTGCCCTCTTCCGCTTTCACTTCGAGACACGACGACGAAGACAAGGACTTCTGCGAAACGAGACGAATCAATTGGCAGCCAAGTCCAGGGTAGAGCTTGTTTCTTACCGCCACTCTCCCGCAAGTGACAGTCTCTCATCCGCCTTGAATCGATACGTTTATAAGCCACAGCCACTTTTGTCCATCTACTCTCAATTTCAAGTTTACCAGAAAAAAATGTCGATTCGATGGAGAGCGAGTGGAACGGAGGGAGGAAGGATAAGAAAAGAAAAGTAAACTAGGTTGGCGGAGTGTAATTTATGCAGGGCCAGAATTCAAACCCGTCCAATTTGATTTACTGTTCTTCATTTATTACTGTTTATTTGACATGTGCGCTTAATTGCTCGTATTATTTTTCTTATAAGCTACCCGTGATTGTCCTCTTTATTGTAAGTATTTATAAAATTAAACAATCAACTAATTATGGTAGTTTGTGTTGATTGTTAAATCTTGAACGGGCTAATAAAGTCTAAAAATAACAAAGTTCAAAGTGAGAGTTGAATAATTCCTGATCTAATTTATCGATTCTTTTAGATACAATTTCGAACGATAAATATAGCCACCTCCAGAAAAAGAAAATACACCTTCATAATAAGCAAGTAAAACTTTGAATAGTTGTTATATTAATGAAGTAAGTGCAAAGTTTGCGCTGTTGATAATACAACTGCGTTTTGAGACCCCAAACCAAAATAATTCGATATATTCTTTTGCTATAATCTACTTATGATGATTAATCATTTAATTCCTAGCTGGTCTCTACTCTAACTCTGTTGATCTGTTGCTCGGGCTTGTTTATCTTGTTTTTCCGTTCTTTTCTTAAAGTTTCTCTAGTTTGCAAAGCTGTAGGTCGCTCAACAACTTCGCTAGTGCGAGGGCAAAACAGTAAACATGAAAGCGAGGGAATTAAGAAAACGAAATTTTACAAAGTGACGGATCAACAAGGCTAAATCATTAAAGTTCATCGGCGATATAATCGTCGAACAAGTCTGTCTTGTATCAAATATTTATTCATATGTCCTACTGTCAGTCCTCGGTATCAAAGAGAGCAAAGGATAATTATTTCAGGAGCCACTGCTTCGGCCGGGACGGCGAGAAGCCGCTTACCCCTCGCGCTAATTCTAATTTTATCGGGCAGTTCCATCTGTCCCTTCTCTCCCTCTCTCTTTCTTTTTCTTTGATTGTTTGCTCGTCAAATACACGCATACACGTACGTATGTACACAAAAGTGGACCTGGACACGCAATTTCAGAGGAAAAAACGGAATAAAAAATAGTATAAAAATTTAAAATGAATATGAAATTCTCCACGTTGCAACAAAAATAAAAAAAGGACGAGTTTTTTAGGCTTTTTTTGGATTTTCGTTGCCATTCAAAGTGAGGAACTTCAAGTTTATAATTCAGAGTAGTCAGCAGTGTACAACTCTTGGACTTTTATCCAAGAGTTGCACAGTAGTCAGGGAGGAGAGTATGGATATCGGTACTGTATACACTTGGTTTTCCTCTCGTTCGCTTGCGCGCTCAAAGCCCGCCAGAGCAAAAGTATATAAATAATAGTTGCCGCTGAGCTATTGCACCGTATAGAGCATCTGCCAGTGGCGCGCTAGACGTATCTCGCGAACGAGGCGAAACAGAGTCCCTCTCGCCCGGCGAGCTCTGCGTCATTTTTTTATCGCCTTGCCTGCTCACCACCCGCAGCATTGACAGGCAAAACGAAGAGTCAGCTGGTTTTCTCTCGTTTTCCCTATTCTCTCCGAGTAGCTGTCCTCCACTGCACAGTCTCGTTGGCTATGCTGTACGAGTTCATTTATAAAGACACACGATTTCCATCCGCAGTCCAGTCCCTACTCTATCCAGCTCCCTTATAATACATTACCTTATTGGGTCATTGTTATTACTAGGAAGCACGGCTTGTTCCACGGCAAAGCTTAAACGACCGCGCTGCGTCTCTTATTGAATTAAGTATTGTAATCGCCGGAGTAGTCGTGCGCCTCGAGACAATTAGCCCAGTGATTGAGGAGTTTCAAAAGGAATTTGGCTTGGGCAGACAATTAGGCAGAGTCAGCAGGGAAAGGGTATAGCGTGACTGCCCCCCGGGCCCGAGCCTCGCGCGCACCAAAGAATTTCATTTGGACAAACTTTATGGCGCTGTGGGCTTGGGAATTTGGCCGCGAGAATGATGATGCGCTCGAAAGAATGATGAGATGGATACTGCATACTCATGTCTTGAAATTCTTGTGTTTCAGAGACCTACAGTTCAACAACATCTCGGTCATTTTTAAAACGGACTTTGAGGACATGGCGACCCTCCGACTTTTGTAAGTAATCATCCGTTCATTATTCATATACATCCTATACACAAATTTCTTAGACTCAAGTTGTTCAAAGTTGTTTAAATTATTTTCTTTTCGAAAAAGCACACTTTGACTCGTTAAAAACCATTGATCACACGTGATAACTTTACTATTCGATGTATCAAAGGAATATTAGATATAGCAATCGGTATAGGATCCTCTTTCGAGAATTTTTATTTTTACTTCTGTTTAAAACGATGAAAGCTTTTGGGGGGTTTAGTTTAGAGGGTAAAAGGGGAATATGTAGCGGGGTGTGGGTGGAAAAGTAGCTGCTCATTGAAAACTGGATCGGCGGCGGCAAAGCCAAAGGTAAACGCGTTAACGGAGCAAAAGATTGGCCGAAGAGCAAAAGACAGGGAGCAGCTGGCTGTAGGGGCCTGCCGACGTACGTAGCCATAAGCGCGCCGAGACGGGGCCGGGCGCGAGAGGAGAGCGCAGTCCACTTTGAAGTTCGTACAAGCTCAATCTGGCCGACTAGTACGTCTACGCCTTTATGAAGCAGGCGCGTATGGCAATATAACCTAGGTGCAATTTAAGGGGAAAGCTCGGCGCCCGCCCGCTACTCTTGGCCAATCATTTGCGCGTCGTGTCGGCGGCTGACGTCAAAGAACTAGTAAAAGCAGCCACGTATAGCCCCGGCGTACGGCAGTCGAGCCAACGACAGCCCGAATAGTTCGACCGCCGTCGAAATAATTGAATTAAAAATAAGTAATGGCTACTCTCCGTAGAGCACTGCACGCAGAGTGAGAGATAGAGCCGAGTCACCGGGACGAGGCGGAAAGAGCGAGGATGGCGGCTGATGGCTGGGAGTGAGGGGGGGGGCAAAGGAATCTCTTTACCTCTTTCATGCCGGGCCGCTCTTTGAATTCAAGGCGGCGCGGCGGCACTCGTCTTGAGAAATGGCCGACGAGTATTACGAGAGTGTCAAAGGTCTTTTGGCATAAGCCGCGCTTGGGCTTGGCCGGCTCTGCGACTGCATGGCCCTCTTTGCCCGCGATTTTTCTCATGCACTCGCCGAGGTTCGCCCGAAAAATCGCAGCGCGTCAAGAGGGGGGAGGGAGGCTGCAGCGCGGGCTAACACGAGAGAGAGAGACTCTATCCGCGTCGCGTTCCACGGCTGCATGCGAGGATGCGCTGATTTCAGCCGAGCTCCCCGCAAAGCCGGATTTCGCAGCAGCAGCAGCCCCTTCCTCCTTGCTCGTCCTCTCGTGTGTCTCTTTTTGCACGCGACGTGGCCGCGCTTTGCATGCTAACCGACCGCAGAATCTCTCCGGCCCCAACGTCGTCCCACCGCCAGCACCTGCACCGCGCTGACCCGACTATGTGTATGCTGCCGCTGCGCGCGCTATGCTGCTCGTCCGCCGAATATCTCACGGCGAAACTTGGGGGGGGGGGGGGGCTAAGGGCGTTCCGACCATAACGCACGCGCGCGCCTCTTCTCTCCTCGTCAAGAGTTCGCCGACCGCGAGAGATTCACTTTGCCCCAAAATTTCTTCTACCAACATTTTTCATTAATATGAAAATTTGCTGAATGCTCTGTGTAGCTCTCTACGCGGATATACGGGGATGCGGGGAAATATATTATTAAATCGATGCAGCCGCAGCGCACGGAGTTGCAGCCGAGATTGAAAATGCTCGTTGGAGCTGCTGCTGCTGCTGCTGCTGGTTCAAGGAAGAAGCGGCCTTATATAGCCAGAGTGGAAGTGGGGGCGGAAAGGATCGCTGAGAGAAAAATATCGGCCACATAGAAAAATATGACGGGGGAAGGAGGGGAGGTTGAGGCAGAGAGCGAGGCATCGCGAAAATTTCATATAACGTCTTGGGAGGGTGGGGGAGGGAAAATGGAGCAGTCGCGGCAGCAAGCCCGATGCGGGCGCGCGCGTGCATCGACGGGCGAAATGACTTTGCGATATATATATGCCGCTGACAGGGGCCAGCGGAGTTTGTGGCAAAGCTAAAGGCCAGGCCATTGGGCAGGGAGGTGAGAGCGTAGTCGAGGCAGGAAGAACGCGGCCCGAGTCCGTCGTGAGGGGGGAACGTGGGACAGGAGGAGGGGGGAGGGGTATGTACGTGCCGGCAAGCCGGGCCGACGCGTCGTATCGATTGCGCGTGGGCCGGCTTGCCTGGCGGACTTTGGAGCTGGCTGGCGGTAGGTATATTTAATTAAAAGCGATCTCTGCGCTCGGCGCTGGGCTGCGCGCACGTGTGTCCCTGTCTCTCTCTCTCTCTCTCTCTCTCTCTCTCTCTCTCTCTCTCTCTCGCTACAATTGTTTATCGGCAAAGTGCGCCGCGGATATATCGGTTTACCCGCGCCGCCCGGCGGCCTCTCGTTTTTCCTTCCGCGCCCATAGCCGACTCGTTTGACACGCGGGCTCGCCTGAATTCCGTCGGTTGGATTAGTAGGCCGCCAAGCCGTTATTCGGGAAATCTTCCGAGCCGATAAGCTGGCTGGTAACTCGGTTGATATTAAAAATCCACCGATGCTCCAACTTTTAAATTATTGCACTTTAGCAAATTCTTCGCTTCGTTCTTTTTGCAGGCTGTCGGGTAAACGAAAAAAAAATACAAAATGCTTATTGACAAGATTATAGTTTTAATCACAACACAGGGGATTATGGATAGCCAAATATACATTGAAATATAAAATGTCTTTAGACTACAACTTACTTAGCATTATAGTTGCATTGCTATGTAGGTTAAAATTTAATCTAGTTAAACAAAGAAGTAATTTAAAAAGTCGCGATGAAAATTAAATTCCACCCTAAGTAACTTAGAACGCAATCCTAACTTGCTGGCACTTTCTGTCATAAATCAACTTGTCATATTATTCAATCACACGACACTCGTCGACTCCCTCCCCCTGCCATGAAAAAAAAAGTTTAATCAACTTATGGAAATTGAGTTTAATAAACTCAACCGTACTAATGTTCGTCTAACTTTTGGAAAAATCGATAAATTTTCGGGGAATTATAAAAAGTTGTTTATGAGGTATAATATGATAAAATTGGCATATACAAATTTGTTCGCAGACATTTATCAAACAACCAAATTCATACGATCGAGCGAGGAGCCTTTCAAGATTTGGTCACAGTCGAAAAGATGAAGCTCAACAACAATCATATTCGCTTTTTGCCAGACTTACTTTTTAGCAATATGATGAATTTAAAGCGATTGTGAGTTTAAAGTTTTATTTGTTTATTCATCAAGTTTAGTAATATGTTTAATATCATTTTTATAACTCTACGTAATGATTTGTGTTTAGAGATCTAAGTCACAATCAAATTTCGATGATTGGTCCAAAAACACTTCGGGGAATCGCATCGTTAAAGCATTTGTAAGGAATTTCTTTTAACATATTTCTATTTTTACAGTAAAAGAAAAAATATCGAATTTTTTTTTACACCTAAATAATTATGCTTGCGCGCAGATTGTTGGATAATAACGAAATAAGCTGCATCGACGAGGCTGCCATACGCGAACTGAAGGAATTGGAAATTCTGTAAGTATTACTCTGAGAATCGATAAAAAATAAAAGTTGCAGTTATGTAAAGATATTATTTTTTACTTGTTTCTTCGTCTGTCGACGACTTTAGGACGCTGAACAATAACAAACTGACGACGCTTGGTAAGGACGCGTTTAGCGGGTTGGCGCACCTCCGCACTCTCAAGCTGTCGGATAATCCGTTCACGTGTGACTGCCACGTTAACGGGCTTTCACGGATGCTGAAAAGTTTCTCGCGGCAGACTACGCGCTGCGCCTCGCCAGCCCATTTGAAAGGCCAAAATCTCGTGGATCTGCAGGTGAGCGAAAGCGCTTCAACAGCATCTTCGGCTTCTCTACCCTCCATACCTCCAGCTCCGGGCCATCTTCGCCGAACCGTAATCACCCCTTAAACACTGCCACTGAGCAATCAGTCAATCGATCAATCAATTCGACTATGCGCTTTTCTATCTTTTACCCTCTACTCTTTTCTTTCTCTCCTCTTACTTCTGTACTACTGATTTATCTATATTCGTTTTTTTCGTTTGGCATTTATTGCTTTTTGTTAATTGCACACCTAACTCGAATTATAACTCGATAATAAAGCTATGCCCGGTAAGTAAGATAAGATATGAATGTGCTACAGGCATATATGCCACGGGGCAACTCTGCTTCTCGGCAAAGTAGAAAGTTGGCAAGACAAACGGACCCTTGAACGGATGCCAACTATTTAAAAACCTCTTTTATCCGGCTCTTACATCGGCGACATTTCTCGTAATATACAATGCTACGGTACTCGACGACGCTACACGCGATACATCCGCTACATCTATAGCTTCGAGTCTAATTAAAGCTCGCATTAAAAACTAGCCGAATAAGCCGCGATTATGCGCCTAATCTTAAAGATCGTACATCAACGGTTTATGCTCTCTTTACCATCTCATTAAACTGTTAGCAGGCAGAAGCAAGGGCAAAAAAGAAAAGATAATCGGCAACTCTTGATGAAAACAAGGTCGAGCAGGGTAGGAAATTACCCGAATCTCGAAAAGTAAAAAGCTCGTTGGAGTTTTATATAGCGCAGCGTGTAAAATGAAAAAGAGAAGAGGCAAAAGCAATGCAGAACAGCTTGCAGGGGCGCTATACACGGGGGCCGCGGAGGAGCATCCGGCAGACGGGCTGGCTGAAAAACGAAAAAAGCTCGCGGCCGGGTTGCCGTAAAAGGAGAGGCGCGGGGGCGCCTTCAGCCGCTGGCGGCCTCGAAAACACGCAATAAAATGCACAAAAGGAACACGCCGGCGCGCGCGCGCGAGGTGCGACGGAGCTGGCTCGCTGGGGGGGAAGGGAGCAATGGGTTATCCATGCTCGTTACTACTACATATATCTTCCGCTCGTTCTGCCCGTAGGAGCACGACTTCAAGTGCTCGGGCCTGGTGGAGAAGCCGAGCAGCGAGTGCAGCAGCGAGCCCCAGTGCCCGCATCCCTGCCGCTGCGCCGAGGGCATCGTCGACTGCCGGGAGAATTCGCTGACGAAGGTGCCGACCTACCTACCCGAGGATACGATCGAACTGTAAGATTCCTCTGCCTTCCTACGGCTCTCCGGGGCCACAAATGATTATAACAGCTGTGCGCCCGCAACTCGGAAAATCTAATGGCGCGCCTTTGTTTTTCTGTCGCAGGCGACTCGAGCAGAACGGCATCACCGAGATCCCCGCCAAGGCGTTCTCGCCCTACAGGAAACTCCGGAGAATGTGAGTTTCGATCTGAAGAACGTTGCTTGTATTTTGACAAGAAAAAACAGCTTACATTCTTGAGACTAAATATAATGACTTTGTTTCAGTGATTTGAGCAACAATAAAATCCGAAAAGTGGCGGCGGATGCGTTTCACGGACTAAAGTTCCTCGAGTCACTGTAAGTATAAAGAGATATTTTAAAGTTGCTTACACACAGTTGGCGTAAATAATCATACACGTCATAAAATTATTATTGTTTCTTACTCGTAAACGATAAGACAACGCACACACAACACACACACACACACATGGTAACATTTGAAATGCCTCGCTAATACATTGACTTTTCAATCGTAGCGTGCTGTACGGCAATAAGATTTCCGACCTGCCGAGCGGTATTTTCCAAGGCCTAACGAATTTGCAACTTTTGTAAGTAAAATATCCTCCGTCTTATAATAAAGCTGTTTATTCGAACAGTCTCGTAAGTAGCGGCTATCAACGACTGCTTGATTTATCGCAGCTACTTCTCTCGAATAGTCCCTCTCTTTCTCTCCCTCGGCTATTTCGCAATAATGTCATCGACAAACGTTTTTCCTTCAAAGTACTTCGTACTACTATAACCATTACTATACAACTACTATAGCGATACTACCATTGCAACAACAATAACAATGCGATGCTTTCAGATTATTAAACGCTAACGAAATATCCTGCATACGAACGGAATTATTTCGTGATCTCTCGAGTCTAGCGCTTTTATCTCTCTACGACAACAACATCAAGTCTTTGGGCAACGGGACTTTTTCCAATTTGAAGAACATAAAAACACTGTAAGTATTTATTTATTTTAGTTCATTTATATTCAAATATATCTTCCGTTTTTTTTAATTTTCTTTTAAAAAAATAACAAAAGTATATTTTTGTTTTGTAATCGCGAAAAAATTTCAAAATTTTGCAAGTTATCCGAAAGAACGTCAAAGTGTAAGGTATTCAGGAAGCTTCGGGGCTTGGTTAAAGTGCGCTAGGCAGCCGATAATGGCATGTGACGGAAGTATGCTAGAAATTTTGGAGCCACTTGGTGCTCGAAGCCGGTCGCACCGGTTATAGAGAACGAAATTGAGTGGCTGGGGGGGGGGGTGGGGGTCGCAGAGTGTGTGACTGCAAGCTCCGAGAGTACCAACAGCAGCAGCAGCATTGCAGGATCGGCGAGGTCGCTCGGTTGATTTAGTCACGGCTGCTTGCAGGCACCTGGCGCGCAATCCGTTCATCTGCGACTGCAACCTGCGCTGGCTCGGCGAGTACCTGCACAAGAACCCGATCGAGACGTCGGGGGCGCGCTGCGAGTCGCCGAAGCGGGCCCTCAAGCGTCGCATCGACAACATGCGAGACGACAAATTCAAATGTAAGGGTAAGCACGAAATTTTCTTTAACTCTATCCGAGCGTTGAAAGCCACGACTACTGCGGCTCATCCGCCCCGAGAGACTGACACCGGCTCGCTCCAGCTAGACACGCTATAAAGGTTTGTGTCTGATCGATCATTATGAGAAACCACCTCGAGAGAGACGGCATACAGAAAGAACCGCGGCCGATGCAGACGCCCGACTCCTCGTCCAGCACATTAATTGCTCTAGGCCGACTCGGCGGCCTCCGTTATTTCAACTTGGCCTCGCCAGCTGGGCCAGCTCTTATAAATGCCTTTCTCCCCTCCATCCCGTTTACCCTACGATATCACAAGCAGTGCTCTCGGTTAAAAAAACGCCTAGAGCACGTTGACTGGCCAGACTTGTCGCGCGTCCACTTTCTCGGCCGAGCAAATAATCATACGACGAGAGCCACGTGCGGGGGAAATGTGAAAAGGCAGCGGCGCGGTTGCAGTAGCGCCGAGAGAGCAATACAGCACGACGGCGTGTGTATTGTAACGCCGCGTTGAAAATCAGCGAAAGAAAGCCGCGGGCACGCGAGGAAATTGGCCCGGCGAGCCGTGGAAATAAACTAGTTTGTCCGAAGTAGCAGCGGGCGCGCGGGCAGCCTCTTAACGACCAAAGCCGCGCTCAATTGGCAAGCGGAAGAAGGCGCGCGGGCGCGCGTGTATAGGCGCCTGTCGTGCGGGGGGAATCAGGCATTGAAATCATTCACACGCGAGAAATTAGCCGGCTTTCTCTCGGCGGCCGCTCTCGCTTTCGATCGGCCATAGCATCAAGGGCCGTGTACGTACAGGACGCGGGGCCGCTTGTGCGCGTGCGTGCGGCTATAGCGGCTCTAACGCTCTCGGTTCCGCGATAAATTGCTGATTGCTCGGTGCACGCGCAGCGGCCACTTCGAACCGACTCCCCCGTGGCCTCGGTTGCCCCGTAGGCCGCCTCCCCCCCGCCTATACCCGACGGGATCGCGATATCGCTCTCGCGCGCGCGGCCCGTTATACACCTATAGGCGAGCTCTGTGTCTGTGTGAGCGCCTACGGCTTTCTCGCCCGGCTCTCTCGCGTTTCTTAATCTATCTTACGTGTATGTACGCGCAGGGCCTCTGCTGCCCAGCAAAGTCGCTCCAATTAGACGCGTCGAGGGCGTGCCTGCGCCTTAATGCTTTCGCAGCTCGCACCTGCCCTATAATAGAGCCTTCATTAATATCCCCCCCCGTCTCTCAATTTACAAGCTGCATATTAGCCTGACAATACTGAGCAAAGCTAGATAAAAAAAGCGAGGGCGCGAGAGTGAGCGAGTCGTCGAACTGGCATTTAAGCGGGATTCACTGATTTGGTTTATCTGTCTGTTTCCCGAACAACAAGGTGACGAAGAAGTGCTGACGAAGCGAGCGGGCGAGTGCATACTGCCTGGGCCCTGTCCGGCCTCCTGCACTTGCAACGGAGCGACGATCGATTGTTCCGGCGAAAAACTCACGTCCATCCCGAAGGACCTGCCTATTTACACATCCACTTTGTAAGTTTGCCACTTGGGCAGGGCCTGCTGGAGTCAGCCTACTGCCTTATTTATCTTTTCTGCGGCTATACAGCAGCAGCGTGCAGTCAACTCTACAGCTCTATATACACGCTCTGCTGCCGCGCAAATATTTTACCATTTTGCATTCTCTCCGCGTGACGCTGGCTGTATTTACTTTTTCAAATTTTACATTTTACTTTTGCAAACTGTTTTTTGTTGTTACTACTATTTACACGTGTTACTTTCTTATTTAGTTTATTCTTGTTCGATGTACTTTTGACTTTTTTTTTATCGCATTATCGTAATGACAGAGTCGAGACGAGAAATTTTCAATTGTTTTCGTTGCAGGTTGTTGAAAGACAATGCAATTGAGAAGATCAAGGCAGAAGGAATTTTCGAAAAGCTCCCGGAGCTCCAGCACTTGGACCTGAGGGGTAACAAAATTTCGCGAATCGAAGCTGGTGCCTTTGAAGGAGCGCGTAATTTGACGGATCTGTAAGTGTTAACATTATTTATTTGGTCTGTGAAAAAACAAAACAAAAAACATTACTTCTAGTCTAATTGCTATATAGATTTGAGTAGACGTAAAGTTGTCTAATTGTCGAAGTATTGAGATGCAAAGAAAGGAAAAGAAAAAAAGAGATTAAGATATTTATGAAAATTTTTATTCGAATTCGTAGTCTTGCGCAAAGCGCAAACAAGTCGAGCAAACAAATATGAAAGTTTTAACGAGTTAAGCAAGAAGTTGAGAAGTTTGGTAGATTAAAAAGTAAACCCCCGAACTTGCAGACTTTTGTCGGATAACAAGCTTCGAGAAGTCCACACGAAAATGTTCAGCGGCCTGTCGAGCTTGAAGAACCTGTGAGTACAAACGTCAGGCGGAGAGCCGGCGATTTCGCGAGAGAAGAAGCCGCCCCCGCTGCTGCTGCAGCCGCGCGCGAGCCTCTATTCTATATAGTGAGCTAGCGGTGGTGGCCTCCTCTCCTCGCATTATCGATATATACGAGCTCGAAACTTCGGACAATTTTATTTCCGTTATTATAACTCGCTCTGCCCACAGGAATCTCCATGGGAACGCGATCACTTGCATGATGCCCGACTCCTTTGACCACCTGACGCACTTGCATTCCCTGTAAGTCGAACGACAAGACATTTCGTTAGCAGTACGGTTTTTTCCTCCTTTCTCACCTCGATCGTATTTTAGCAACATCCAGGCTAATCCGCTCTCCTGCAACTGCCACCTCACCTGGTTCGTCGACTGGCTGAAGAAGCGCGAAAGCCTCGTCGTCACGGGACACTGCCACGACCCACCCCGGCTCAAGGCTGCCGCAATCAACGAAATTCCTCGACACGAATTCAAGTGCAACAGTCAGTATACTCTGTGTTACTTCATCTTATTTATCATCATCTTCTCCTATACCTTTGATTTATGCCAGCATTTCGACAAGCACGGCTGGGCGCCTTCTCACAACTATTAATTCAAAAATTAACCAAAATTTCCAACTATTAAGCGAAATTTATGTTTGAATTATAATTTCATTTGGCCGGCTGTAAATTTCCGAGAAACTTTACTTGAACTTGGCTGTACGTCAGAAGAAATTACTGTAGCATAGAAACTTTCAAATGATGATAAAAGACATAAAAAAAACTTTGCTTCTGTTATGTTAGACATGAATTAGTTGAATTAAGAAGTTGGAAAATGAATAAACCGAACATACGTTTCCCCATTCTGCTCACCTGCCTAATTTTCTCGCGAAATTTTTTTTTGAGGAGTTCTTTTTTCGCTTTCAGTATGACTTTTAGATCAAAAGCTAACGGCAAAATTGGATTTGTTATAACAGAATTAAAAAAAGTGATAGAAATAGCAGCTAGCCCGGTGGCTCGAACTGTTCTCTCTCGGCTTTTTTCTACTTTCCATACGCATCTCGAGATTCGTTGACTAACTGATCTGAGAAATTGCTTAATCTGCTCGCCAGAAATAGAAAAACAAACCCGTCGTACGAGCCGATTGAGCCGCGATACGAGTATACCGCGAAGATACATTCGAGATTGAAAATTTCAATACTCGCTTCCTCGGCGTATTGTGTTGTAGCAGTACATCTAAGCATTTTTAAGTAAAAAGAAACGCCGGAGAATAATATCTCTTTTTCTTACTACTCGAGCATATATTTTTTTATCTACCACAGCTGATTATCCGGCGTTGAAGCAATTTTGTTATGTGATTACTTTTTCATGCTCAGCAGCTTCAAATGCTCACTTTGTTTTCGCATCGATTATTTTATCGGGGGCGGATAGCAAGTCGGTTCACGAGCTCAAGGAAGCAACGCGCCGGCGTGGAAGTAGAAGCAGCCAGGCGTGCAACCGCGAGCTAAGATATCCTAGGCCAACTCGTCCATCTACCGCAAATTATCGCCGGATCCGCAATGCTCGATTCGCGAGGATCTACTTCTACAGCCAAGTCTCTATTCGCCCTTTAGTTCAATTCATCGATCGCGTCATTGTACTACATTGTCAATAATCCATACTTTTTTTTTCATTCCACTATCGTGGCTTCACATTGCACACGCGCGCCTACACCCAAACTAACACTTATGTACATGTACAGATATCTAGGTACCGGACTTGTGTAAAGCACCGCAGGTCGACCGCAATCGCTGTCGCGAAAAATCTTGTAACAAGATTCTTTCGTTTTGAACTGAAATTTCCCGAGTACTAATTTTACTGACATTGTTGACGTAAATGTGCCGCGTTATTTCGTTGATGACAAGAGAAAAATAGTTAATTATTTTAATCCGCTTGTTTCTCGTGTCCTGTAAATGACACGCTTTCATTTATTAAGACATGTCTGTTGTGAATGCTACAGAGCTAGATCAATAACTATTTAGCACATTTGCATTAAGATCCTATTATAATAAATTACTCGAATAAGGTTGTTTGACTTGGCGCTCCGCGAAGAATAATTCAATAAATCCTACGTCGAATAAATTCAAATTGGTATTATTACCTTTTTTTTCTTAAATATATAGCTCTTGATACATTTGAATAATGAAATGGATCTACAAAGTTGAGGAATAGGAGGAGATAGAAGTAAATAGGGTGAGATGTGAAAATAACCGGCTCGCTTTTCGCGCGCTTATGTGTTTTAGACGACAGCGTCGGCTGTCTTGGCGATGACTACTGCCCGCCGCAGTGCAGTTGCGCCGGCTCGGTGGTGCGCTGCTCGCGCTCCCGGCTTACGGAAATACCGCGCGGCATACCGCCCGAGACGACCGAGCTCTACCTCGACGTCAACGACATCGAGACTATCCAGCCGGAGAGGCTCGCCCACCTCAGCATCCTCACGAGGCTGTAAGTATTATTTTTCGGCTGTTACGACCTCCTCTTCCCCTCCTCCTCTTCTACCTGCCTCCCCGTCAAGTATTTTCATATGTATCTTTTACCGTCATATTGACTACTCGAAGGATCAGACGAACAATCTTTCATTGAGTCGGATTTTTTTTTCATTTTGCAAAGTCGCAAACTCCTCGAGCAAACCGAACGACTGAACGCGTATAATCGGCATTCGTTCGCTGCGTGACGAAGATTAATGATTTTTCCATTAAGAAGGTTAAACGCTTTTATTACAAGCACCTCGTACATTGTAGCGAGGAATTTTTTCACTTCTCGACTGGTACGGCTCTCCCTCTCCTTCATCCCTCTCTCTTCTCATCTCTCTTTGGCATGTAATCGCTTACGGCACACAAAGACTCGTGATGAATGAATCTTATAAGTGATGCTCAAAATTCGTCCTCGTTTTATTTATAATTGCAAAAATCTTTTTTCATGCATCGTATATTTTACGAGTTCGTTTCATTAAAATAAATAATAATAATTAAACGGTAGTATTTCAAGGGGTTTAAATTATTGACCGTGACTTAAAGAATTTGAGAGGCAATACCAGTTGGGTGGGATATATGAAAGAAATCGAGTTGGTTCGCAAACGTGTACTGTGCTAGAGCTGCTCGCAAGAGCTCATTGTCTTTGACTGCTAAGCAATGCCTCTTTTCTGTTTAATGAATTGCAGGGACTTGAGCAACAATCAGATTGGAATGCTATCGAACAACACGTTCAGGAACCTTACGAAACTGGCACATCTGTGAGTATAGAGTTAAAGCGAGCAAGTGCAGGCTATGCGTGAGCTGCCCTGTGCCGCAGCGTCATATTCTCCTCGGCATTTTTTATTTTCGTAACGCAATGACTTTATCTGCTTGCAGGATCATTAGCTACAATAAACTGCAGTGCGTGCAGCGCGGCGCTCTGGCTGGCCTCAAGTCTCTGCGCATCATGTACGTATACAGCGATCATTAGCAACGATTAGCCGATTCTCCATTAATTCAGCATAGCTATCGAATTTTATTATATTACCTCTCTGTTGTATTCTTACAATTAGTCCTTAATTACATCTAATACGTCATACTTATACTATGCATTTTTATATCACACGCGCGCGCGTGGAATTCTTTGATTTTATATCTTGCCTCCCACGGCTCCGTAGCTCTGAAGTTCAAAAAGAATAAATAAAACAGCGAAATTGTTAAAATCGCAACGCGACTTACGATTATAAAGATATAGGGCTATTGTGGAGAAAGGCGGTCGCCGAGGTGGAGAGGAGGGTCCAGGGAGTAATGCAAGCTTGATAACTGTTACAGTTCGCTCCACGGGAACAACATATCGGTCATACCGGAGGGCGCGTTCGAGGACCTCAAATCCGTGACGCACTTGTAAGTATGACATTGAGTGGGCGTGCAAGTTGTTGGGCGGGGCAGGCCCTGAGCCTTGGGCCCTTGCGCACTTGCGCTTCTCCCAGCAACAGAGCACACACATAAGCGGCAATTGCGCTTAACTAACTCTCCCCCGCTCTTTCCCTAACCGAGCCCTCTGTCTTTGTGTTTGTCTGCGTAAACCTGTTTAGGGCTCTCGGCTCGAATCCATTATACTGCGACTGTAACATGCGCTGGCTGGCCGAGTGGGTGCAGAGGGACGACGTTGAGCCTGGAATAGCTCGGTGCGCCGAGCCGGCCTCGATGAAGGACAAGATCCTTCTGACGACACCGCCAGGCGCCTTTCAATGTAAAAGTAAGCATACATCTTTTTTCATATACGCACCCTCGTTCTTTTTTATATCTCTTTCTCTCGTCATGTTTTACGGTTATTTCTGTTTTGGTGCTTTCTCTCTTTCTCGTATCTTAATTTCTTGACATAAAATCTCGAGTTTTCGGCAGGCATGCTTAAAAGTCCGAAGAAATAAACATTAAAAAAAATATCAAATAAACTTTTTATCTTTTATTATAGCATTACTCGTATCCGTTTTTTTTCTTATGTTACAATATGTCCTGCTAATTTAATGATTATTATTCTTATTATTAATTCGGTTATTCAAAAAGACAGTTTTATTTTGATCTGAAAATAAGTTTGTATTTAATTTATAAATGAGAATAAATATGCAATAAAACGATATTTTCGGTAAATTTTTTTGAAAAACTTGAGGTTTTTGAGAGAAAGGAATTACAGGAAAATGCCAATAGTTTTTTGTTGTTTCTTCTTGGTTCATTTGGTCTTAAATCTGCTTATGCGACGCACTTATTTTCTTTCGATTTTACAGCTATATTTTTCGATATGTACACTTTTTTCGCCGCTTTCTATTGGCCTTGAAGTTTCTTTTCAATATTTTAAGCATTATGGCAACGTTTGATGATTTTTGGTGTTGGAATGCACACTCCACATGAAAATTGTATTTGACAAGTCGATATACAAGGTTTATGTACTTTTTTATATTGTTTATAAACAAGCTTGGCTTACCATACATTTTGTCACGTATAACATTATCTCTATTAAAATAAATCTGCGTTGCAGGCGCAGAAAAAAAACTAAATTCGAATTATAAAATCGAGAGCGTAATTTATATGTAATTTAAAAAATTTGTACAAAGACTGTTTACAAGCTCGATATTACATAGAGTACAGCTGAAGCGCCAAGGTTGACGTCGGTATGCTATTTGTAGAGAAAAATGTTGGCGCTTGCGGCTTTACGGCAGATAATCTCAACGACTCCGACGACAAATGTGCATTTCGCATTATTAAAATTGAGCAAAGTAGTAAACGTCGCGAGTCGGAAGGGAGAAAGATACGAGCGTGCGCAGCGATTGAAGTAAATCCGAGACGCGTACCTCTGACGATAGGGGATTTAAGGATCTCGAGCAAACTTGCCCATCTGAATTTTACATCCTACATTACCTACTTTAGCTTATTACTCGGTGCGCATACCTTCAGAGAAATGCGGAAAAAATTAGCAGAAAACGCGAACCATTACTGATAGGGAACCAAGGGTTGCGCTCAACAGAAATTAGAATGAATATATTTCGGTGTGTAAACGCTCTGAAAAGTTCGACATTAACTCCAGCCGGTCCAACTGACCGGCTGCATCTGCGACCGTATATTTCTAATTGGGTTATTCTTGGCGAAGGATACGAACGAGTATAGGCCAGTGGGAAAAAGTAGTGGCCGTTGCCGGGCCACAACGATAAATTCTCATGTACCTCGGGCCGCAGATCGCGAGTAGAGCCCAGGCTCTGACACAGCTACCCTCGAGCTCTACAGAGCTGGTTGTCGGCTCAATTATGCAGCCAACAATTTCGTTGGCCGCTCTCAATAATGCAGGAGAGGCTCTCGGTCGCCTGCTCTCGTGCATGCTCGAAAATCAAAAGGCCACCACGGAAGAATGTTGACTCGCAGTCGGGGGACGCAGGCGTCGTTCCGCATCGATTCGGTTTTGCGCGCCAACAGCGCGACTCTGACGCTAAATCAATCGAATCCCCGGGAAAGCGAAAACCATGGGCATCGCTGCTGCGCGAACCCCACACACTGGGAGCTTTATCGAGGCCTGGGATGCGGATAAATCAGCGCTCCAATGCTAGCCGTGCCATAGTGTTGCATACAGGCAAAGAGAGAGAATGAGAGAAAGAAAGAGGCAGCTCGAGGTGGGCACAATGAGAAAAGTTATGGTCGAGCGCGAGCGTGAATGATGTCACGCACGCTGTGTTCGCCGCAGCCTCCAACCTCCAACCTCCTCCCCCCCCCACACCACACAGATTTTGAGCTTAAACAATGGCAGCACCGACGGTTTCTTGTATAGGCAGCGCGATATTTACGCTGACGGCTAGCTTTCGATTAAGCAAGATGAATATTTGATCGAGAGCTTTTAATCAATAACCAATTGCTTTAATTAAACGAGCTCGGCTCTCTTCTGCCTCGCGACGATTTATCTTTTTTCCATTGGATTTTTCAAAAAAATCTTCGTGGAAGCGTACGTGGCTAACAAATAGAATAAATTACCCAATCACGTATGTGAACTAGCCAGTATGGCAATACTCGGCTTTGATTTTATCCACGTTAATTTACTCGTGGATTTTTTTAAATGTACTCTCGTTTTAATTTTTTAAATAATTTTATTTAAAGTATACAAATCAGAGAAACCGTGAAATACAAGTTTATTTACAAGAAAAAAAGAGGAAAAATCTTTTTAGCACACCTGCTCCTCTTTCTCTCTCTCATTTCAGTATTTTTATACAAATTTTGTTCGTTGCCTTCGAATGGAATTCAAATGTACAAGGATAGATTGCTGGAAAAGATATTTCCGTCCCTTTAGCGGAACTTGCAAAACTAATACGCAGCTTTGATGAGCTTCGGCTGCTGATAATTTTTTTTAAATTTTTAATCAGGTTAAAATTGATCCATGCCAAGAGAGTAAAGAAATCGCCAAAAGAATAGAGTACTTTAAAAGCTTTTTTCTCCAATAATTTACGCGAAAAAGAGGACTGCTGGTCTAGATATCGTTCAATCACTAGCATCAGCTCGCTTTAGAGGGAAATTCTTTTATAAAACTCATCTCTTGCTACCATAATCAAAGTCTCTTACTATTTTATAAATTTGGTAAAATACTATGAGGCTTTTATAATTAAAAAAACTAATAAAGTTGTAATGTTTTTTAATCAGAGTATCCATTGCGAATACAGAAAATACGTTGACAGGGTTGAATGTCTTTTAGAAGAGCTTAGCATTGAAATAAGATGAATGAAAATGTTTAAAGGGCTCCGATAAAACTCATACTCGATAAGCTGGTCGTGTTTTATTCAGCCCTAGTCGTCTACGAGTTGTGGCTCATAGAAGCAAGTTTGCTAATGGAAGAAGAAATTGGCTTTATATAAGCGAGGAAAACGACCACCTTATCAGTTCGCTTCAACTTGCACCCGCAAGATAGCTCACTCTTTGTTGCTGCTGCCTATAGATCATATTTGTTTGGCTATATTTTCACAAATTTTTGTTCTCTGCGTGCGCCAAAGTACTTGAACAGAAATTAAAATGAATAACAAGTGAAAGTTAAATAGAAGAGGAAAGGAGAGCAAAAAGCAAAGAATGAAAATTTGGGGAAAAGAAGGAATAAGAAAGAAAAAAGATATTGCAAAGAATGATGTCGTGTGTTGATTGTGTTGAATTTGTTTGATTGTCCTTTATGTCTTTATATTGTTAGCGACTAATAATTGTGTTATCTAATTGCATTAATCACACTAAACAGCTACAGGCGCGGCCTCGGTAAAATACTAAAATTTCTCATTAATCGTAGACCTTTCTTCCGCGCAGCCAAACAACAGCCAGTCGAGGTCCTGGCGAAATGCAACGTGTGCTATACCTCGCCCTGCCAGAACGGAGGAGCATGCGAGGCGCTACCTGACAAACACTTTCGTTGCAAATGCGCGCCAGGATATCACGGGGACCGGTGTCAACATAAAATTGACGCGTGCTTTGGAAATCCTTGCCGGAACGCCGGAACTTGCAAAGTACTGGAGGAAGGAAGATTCAGGTGATTTGCAATTTCCTCAGACGATTCCAAGAGAAGAGAGGCATTAACAGACACCCCCTCATATCACCCCTTACTTATCGCCTTTATATAAACCGCGATCCGCCACGCGACACACAGACACTCGCACACACGGCCACTAGGCAGTAGCCCGCTCGACTTGTCGCCAAATTTGCGAAATTCTTCTTGCCACGACGATGTAACGAGCGCGATAATTAAGCGTGAATAAACGAAAACCGACTCTCTCTGACTCCAAAGCTAAGGGGATAGGCCACCGCACCAGCACTAGCATCTGATTTGCCTGTACCCTACCTCTACCTGTACCTTCCAACCAACTTTCCACGAATACGCTAGAGTGACATGTATGCGCTCGGTTTGTCTTTACATCGCGCCGACTTTCTCAAGTCTAACAGTTTCTAAACAAACGTCACCTCCCGCCCTCCCTCCTTTCGTCTCACCTGCAACACATACACATACAGACGCGCGCACACACACAGAAAGAGGCCAAAGTCAGCGAACGTTTCTTATTTTTATATTTACGTTTTCCTCTGATGCTTCAAAGGGAACTTTAAGGCCCAATTACAGTGCCTGACTTGGCTTAAGCTATTTACTTTAAAGTTTTAATGCCTCGCTTCAATGGTTCATTTAACTCACTGCTCAAGTTGGACTTGTTTATTTCTCTTGTTAATTTATCGGTACTAATTCGATGGTGTTTTGGAATTTTCTATCTTTAATCCGTATGTCAATAACTATGCAACATGTACATATACATGTACGTTTATATTCTTTCTTACGTTTAATGACGCAGTTAACAGAAATTAGTTGGGATTAGATTTCCGTCGCTTGTTTATTTAGTAAAATTGTACTCTTTTAACTTTGTTGTAGGCGAGCTATTATTCACGCTAAATTCAATGAAATCTATTTCAGACTTCTTTTAAAAGGTGTTTTTTGTAAATAGGTCTCAGCTTTATTATTTTATAAAAACCGTTGCAAGTATGATGAATTTTTTTTTACTTTTATTGTTTTCCAGCGTTCGGAGCAAAATTGTTATGTTGACTTTGGTCGCGTGAACTTTGAGTAATCCGAATAAACTGTTGATGCTACAAAAAACTATGAGTTGGATTTAAAAGTAAAAAAAATCGTAAAAGCGAAAAAAATAGCAACTACTGAATTAACAACAGCGGAATACCGCAGTGTTACACGATAAAGCGTCTGTTAAGGTGAATAAAGAGCATTAGTGCAACAGTCGGATTATTAA
Organism: Anagyrus pseudococci; assembly: GCA_030522585.1. Lineage (NCBI taxonomy): Eukaryota > Metazoa > Arthropoda > Insecta > Hymenoptera > Encyrtidae > Anagyrus > Anagyrus pseudococci. Next base: position 68,985 of record JAPYYQ010000712.1, on the reverse strand, counting down.
CGATGTCAGGTAAAGTCGCGAAAATAGGAATTTGACATGAAGTGGAAAAAGTCTCGGTACAAGCGTATATAGTTTTGACGCGTCAAAGCAGTGCAAGCCAGTTTAGGTAACGAACCGTGTTTTTCGCGCGCCTGGCGTTGGTTCGTTAACGAATACGCGAAAATAAAAAAAAGCAAAAGCTGGGCCAAGAGGGGAAAAAGCACGAGGAAACATGGAAGGAGAGGGTTGAACGGTCTGAGCGATTCGGAGAGGAAAAATGTGAAACTCCGCGAGGATTAAGTCGAGCGGGAAAAAGGCTGGGGATGAATCATGACTGAAAACGGGGGGTGGAGAGAGGCTAGTACATAATGATAATGATGATGGTGATGGTTGTTGTAATGATGATGGTGATGACAATGATAAAAACTGTTGGATTGTGTGTCGCGTGATATTTAGTTGCAACTGCGCACCCGGATACGAGGGGCTCAGATGCGAGAGCAACGTCGACGACTGCGCGAGCCACAAGTGCGTCAATAACGCCACCTGCGTCGACCTCGTCCAGGCCTACCGATGTAACTGCCTACCAGGATTTACCGGCGAGTACTGCGAGGCAAAAATACCCTTTTGCACAAAGGAACACAATCCTTGCAAGAACGGAGGCCGATGCGTCGACCACCAGAGCCACTATAGCTGCGAGTGCCCAAGCGGCTTTGCCGGTGCCAATTGCACTGACAACCTCGATGACTGCGATAATAATCTCTGCCAGGTGAGAGACTGTCAGCTTATTCGACTATACCTCTTCCCGCGTCTCACATTCAATCGCCTTCTCATTTGTCTTTGAAGAAGCCGAGCATTATTTGAAATCGATAATTTATTATTCGAGCATTATTTTAATGAGGACTATTATTAAAATTCGATATTCTATTAATGCAATTTTTCACAATGGTCGCGACGCCAGCTAATTCAATAGCATTCGATTAATACCCTGCAATGAATTAATAATACGCCTTTATAAATTGTTTCCAAATTCTGTTTAATTATTAAATATCCCATTGATTAAATGTATACAAAGATGAATATTTAAAAGTAATATAGGATTCTGATAATAATAATCTGGTAAATAATTGAAAAAAAAATTGTCGGATCGAATGATAAATTAGCAAAATAAAAACGAAGTTTTGCGGGCTAGTAAAGCGCGGCCAACTCAATGAGCAAGTTTTTAAAGTCGTAAAAGTCAAATGGCTTATTTTCTTTGGCTCGAAAGAGCTTCGCGTGACGTAAGCTACTTTCAAGCTTGACCGGAGGTGAACTTTAACACGTGAAATTGCTGAAAGAATAAAAAAAACAAGAACAAGGAATGTACATTTACAAGAGGACAAATTACGAGGCGAACACAGCAAACGAATCGTGATTTACCATTAAATCGATGAGAGAAAACACGGCGATAAGGGAGAAGATTCGGGTCAACGGCTTGTCGCGCACATACGAGCCGGGAGCAAAAGTGACTTTAGCAACTTGTCCCACTGACTAATTGAGAAATAAGAAATATTTATTGTTATTTTATAAGCGATGCTATTTTTTAACGTCTTTTTCTTTTAGAATGGTGCTACCTGCATCGATGGCATAAACAATTACGAGTGTAAGTGTGCACCAGATTATACAGGGAGGTACTGCGAAGTTGCACCATCAACTGCCTTACTATACCCTCAAACTAGTCCGTGTGCTCATCATGATTGCCAACATGGTGCTTGTTTCCAACCATCGCCGGGATCTGGAGCGGATTATTTATGCCAGTGCCATCCTGGTTATACTGGTAAGACGAATTTTCCTTCATTTTCACTTTCAACTTTGTTTAAATTACGTATTTAAAACTTTATTAATTCATCATCGTCAATTATAGTCTTTTATTAATTTCCAAATATTAACCTTCGTTTCTCGAAGATTTAAACTTTTAACAATGTGATTAACTGTAATTTGAAAAGTGTAAGTTATTTTAATTTTATATAATAATTTCAACTATTTTCGCCGGTATGAATTTTATTTGAACCGATATAATTTCATAATTTGACACAATTTAAATTCAGATTTTTAGCAGAAAGTCGATTTGAAATTACTTTCAAGGGAATGCAAAGAAAGGGATGTAACGTTAATTTTTCTACTTACTATGCAAATCGTGAACTGTTAAAGCTCCTCGTAATTACGGCGACCTCAAAAAATTATCAAGTTCTATTGCATTAAATTTTTAAAAAATGCTCTAATTATTTCAATAATTGTAAATATGTATTTGAAGAATCGCTGATTAGAAAAAGAAAAAAGCGGTGCATTTTTTTCGCCAATTAATTTTCAAAGAGTCGCTGATTTTGCGGATTTTTCTTTTTGGAATACGTACAAAAGCAGTGCTCGAGTCGTCGAGTAACTTTACTCGCGAGTTACTCCAAGTTGGGGCTGGCTAATAGTGCCGGCGGCCAATATAATTAAAGCGGCTTAATGAAAGTATAGAAGCGAGGCTGGGCGCATTTGTATTTTTCGCTTTGTGAATTGGGGTATAACAGACTGATTGTTGTTGTTTTATGATTTGTTGGTAAACGCAGGCAAGCGGTGTGAGTACATGACGAGTCTGAGCTTTATCGATAACAACTCGCTGGTCGAGTTAGAGCCACTTCGCACACGGCCCGAGGCAAACGTGACGATTATTTTTACAACGAGCCAGGAGAACGGAGTACTGCTTTATGATGGGCAGAGCGGCGAGCACTTGGCCGTCGAACTGTTCAACGGTCGCGTCCGCGTCTCCTACGACGTCGGCAACTACCCAACCTCGACGATGTACAGCTACGAGCAGGTGTCCGACGGCAAGCCCCACATGGCCGAGCTGCTCGCGATCAAGAAGAACTTCACCATGAGGATCGACCGAGGCGCCGCCCGGAGCATCATCAACGAGGGCCCGAAGGACTACCTCAAGCTCACCAAGCCCATGTACATCGGGGGCGTTGCCACGGAGACTGCCAATGTCGCCTTCACCGAATTCCATTTGCGCAACATTACGAGCTTTCGGGGTGAGTCTCCCTCTCCGCGCCCCCGCCTCCCTATATACCGCCAGCCCGCCCGGCTGCTGCTGCCTCTCCCTTCTCCGCACCGGGCTCCCCCCGCCGTAGTCACACCGCTCTCCTCCGCTGTCGCGGATGATATTGACTTTTGCTCGGTCGAGCTCGTTATACGCCAAGCGGCGAGGATAAAGCCGCTTGATTGAATTTATCATTGCCGCCGGCAGCGGCGGCGACGCTGCGAGCTGGCAAACTCAGACGGACCGCTCTGGGCCCTTACTTTTATTAATAAGCCAAGCAAACAATTGTCCCGCTCTCTCTCCCTCTCCGCCGGAGCGCCTCCCTAGGTAGCCTGTTATTGCGACTTATCGTTCGGGAGGGTTTATTAAAAATGAGTAGAGAGGCTACCGTGGAAGCAGTTACGGTCGAGGAGAGAGGGGGAGATGCACGATGTGAACTTTGGGGGAAGTGGGATAGAATAGGGGTTCAAGGGGGAAAGGCTCGAACGAATTCTGAAGGATAAATTCTGATGCCCCCGCAGGCTGCATTTCGGAAATGTGGATCAACCATAAGCTGGTGGACTTTAGCAACGCGGCAAAGATGAACGGCGTACAGCCGGGCTGCGCCGGCATTGGCAACGATGACGACGAAGAGGCTGACGAGGCTAACAAGAACGCCGACGTCGCTGACAACATGCAAGTCGACAATGCTGACCAGCTGCTGCCCCAGCAACATCTCGTCCATGAGCATTCCGGTATGATATACACACCGGACCCTCCTCAATATTCCCACGCATTTCATGCGATTCCAGCTTTTCCCGAGAAATTCGCGCTTTCACGCTATGAATCGGAACAGTATCAACTCCGTGATCCTCGGAATTATATTTTCTAATGTTGCACAATCAATTGGCGTATATTATTGTTTTAATAAAATCTCCACTTTCATAAACTCAAAAATAAAATATCATGAGAGTAATACGAACTAATGATAATAACTACGGCCCTTAGATTTTGCGGTGTTATCGAGCTCAAGTAATATTGACCCTTGCATGAGACACGAATGCAAAAAGGGCTCGACATGCGAGGCAGCTCCTTTTGGGACCGGCTACACGTGCAAATGTCAAATCGGCTGGCAAGGACGCTATTGCGATAAGGGTAAGAGTTCTTTTGTTTTTCTTTATTTCTATTTATCAAGAGCTGGTCACAAGTAGTTAATACCCTTGCGTGTTTGTTTGTTTGTAATTTAAACAGCTCCAACTTGTCGCAAGGAGCACATTCGCGAATACTACACGGCGAATGGATGCCGAAGCCGAAGACCCGTGAAGCTCGCCAAGTGTTGGGGCAGCTGTGGCAACTCTTGCTGCTTGCCGCGTAAAACCAAGCGACGCAAGGTACGTACATACACGTTAAAGAAGAAGAAACAATTCCAACTTGACAATCGATATTCAAATGTCTCGAATCCGCAATGATTCCTTAGAATTGAGATTTGGAAAGACTATAACTGCGTTTGAAAGTTAAAACAGCAAGGCTCTCGCTTGAATTTTCAGATCCGGCTGATTTGCAGCGACGGGACCCGCTACACCAAGGACGTAGACCTCGTGCGCAAGTGCACGTGCACGCGCAAGTGCTACTAATCCGACGGGACCCTCCCAAGCCTGCGCCAGCCTGCTTTTACGCGCCGCTCTCCAACAGCACCAGCAGCAGCAACAGAAGCCAGACGAGCGTGAAAGGAGACTGCTTGTAACGAAGGCAAGATAAGCAGAGGGAAACGTCGAGAGGACGCGCGCGAGCGCACACACACATACACACACCCATACACACAGACGCACCTGTATTAACGAAGTTTTACTTGCTTCCCCCTCGCTCCCTCTCTCCCTTGCGTACTATTTATCACCATTAATTCCATCTCTCTCCCTGTCTCTCCTTCTTTAGCGACGTAGAAGCACACGAATAGACTGCGCAAGTGTTCTCATGGCTTGATACACACATTAGCGAACGCTTTAAATCCTTCCAACCGCGAAACTCTGAATACTCTCCAGCTCTTTCTCTTTTACGTCTCAGTTTTTTCTGACTCTTTCTTGATCGAATTCTCAGTCTGGGACGTCGTTTGCGCGAGTATTTAAGGGTACCATTTATTTTTCGCTGCAAATCTTTCATGTCTTCTTTTTTCGTTTCTCCTTATCGTGTTTCACTCTTGCACTTTTAATCTAATATTTTCGGGCAATTACAATAAAGAATTTCCTTCTATTTTTGAAAATAAAACGAAACAAAACAAAATCGTCAAACAAGCTAGTCGATGTAAACGCAGTAAGACAGTTGAAAAACTCTGTAATTAGATAAATTTAAATTTTTTACTCTTGAAATAAGACGAAATTTTTTATAAAAATTTACCAGAAAAAAAACAAAAAAAGATTTTAACGGTCGTGGACGAGTAATGCAATTGCAGAAGCAATACCAACCACCTCATCATTATTAGGATGGTGAGCTCCCTTAGATTTTTATATGGAAATTTACTACCTGTACTAGCCACTAGACGTGTATTATAAACAATTCACTCTGCGTCGCTAAGCTCTTTCTACGTCATTGCTTTCCAATCATTCCTCCCGATAGAGAAAATGCCTTCTCTACACCAAGCTATCATTGACGAGGGAATGACAGATGGATTATCTCCAGCTCTCTTTTCTAACTCTCCCCTACTATTTGCTCCCCTTCCCCCTAATTCCTCCCCGCACTTTCTATTTCCCTCGCACCCATCCCATCCACCCTCTTTTCTTCCCTTTCGCTCGACTCCTCCATTACACCGAGAAAAATCTGTCGGAGTTAAGTGAAATGATCGTTTGACATTATTTCTGCCCGACAATCGAGGCTTTTAAAATTTTTTGTAAATTCTAATGTTTTTATATGATGCGTTTTACCTTTAAATATATATACTGTTGTAGCAAAAATTAACAAAAAATAGTACATTTCGATACAAGTGCGTGAAATTTTTCGTAAGGGCGTGCGTGAGACGCGATTTCAAGCACGCGAGCGATGAGCGAGCGTGCGTGAAATCGCGCCTCACGCACGCCGTTACGAAAAATACTTTAATTACAAAAGATATTTTTTTCTACTCGTCTAAAGACGTGTATTAAACGCTGGATTAGGCATTGTAAGCCGCTGTAGGAAGTTTTGGTTGAAAAAAATTTAGATATTTTGAGAATTTCGATATTTTATCTTGCAACTTTATAATCGAAAATTATTTAATTATTCAGAAATTTATTTTTTTACCATAAGGATAAGTCTTATTATTTTTGACGTGGATGTCAAAAAGCTACGAGAGACCCCGAAAATTTATCAAAATCGATTAAAGTTCGAGTTTTAAACGCAAAGAGATTTCTCAATTTCACTGCCTCCACATGGATTTTTGCCAGTGTCGTCTTATGAGCCTCCCAAATATTAAGCCTATATATTCGACAAAGTGCTGTCTACGTAACCAACTATTGCTATGTATTATGTGGATTTGCGAGGATAATAAAGTGTCTATGTATGTCTGTACGTGTGTGTATACGCGTATCTGCCATATACACGTATGTGCACACGCACACATATATCTCCGGTATGTATGTATATTTAAAGGATGACAATTCGTCTGGCATACCTGTACATGTATATAATCGACGACGCTTTTTGTGCGCATAATGCCGAGGACCCATCATAAAAAGTACTCAAGACTACGGGATAAATAAGAAAAATTAAAGTAATGGAATAATCTCAAGTACAAGTATGTTAATGCAAATAAAGTTTGATAATAATGAGAAATCATCAAGTTAGTATTACATTAAATGTAAACTAAATTTAAACGAAGTATCTGTATTATTCAGCGAGCGCGCGCTTGCCCACTGCCTCGTCCCGGTGGAGTTGCATATATAGCAGAGAAAGAGAGAGCAAGGCAATAACCAAGCTAGGCGCCGCTCTGCCAACATCACTGCACGTTGCACGGGTAGCAGTCTAAAGCTATAAAAGTATACCCATAAAATGGAAAAGCGACTCTGCCTCGAACGAGGCTTCGAAGCGTCAGCGCGTGCTCTATCGCTCTTTCTCTCTTTCTCTCTCTCGTGCTAAATATTTAAAAGAGATTCATAATGAGAGTAATAGTCATATAAGAGAAAGAAATGTTCTACTCACGCATCTATTTATTATTTTAGCTATTACCTTTTGCTTTCTATTGTATTTATACTGAAACGAAGATTATATATTCATATACATATTATTTCTTATTCACTATATTAATTATATTTTATTTTTATTTCTTTCATTTTATTGATATTTTTATTGCTATTATTATCATATGTAAACTTGTCGGATACGCCACTCAATTTTTCTAATACGAAACATTTTAAAGTTTAAGTTGTTAAATACAAACGTATATGTTCCATTTAGTTTGTCGAATGTTTACGAATTATTTACGATGTATGTATAATAGATTTTATTTGTATTTAATTGCGTAAAACAATTTCACAGCAGCTTATTCGCGCTAAAATCCGTCGCAAAACATTTGTCACTTTGTTTACTTATTAATATTAAGTTGCCTAGTAAAGAATCGTTGAATCAACTCCGAATTTTAAAATGAGTTTTATCTTTCAATTTCATTCATTTACTTTATTTACTAAATAATGGGTACGCAGTCGCTGTTATATAAATTATTGCAGTTTTAAAAAATGCCTCTTGAACAATGTTTTGTGATTTGTTTATGAAAATAATGCAATGAAATTACTTTACGCTTTTTTACTTTAAACAGTTCAGTATTTATGAGATTACTCGATTTTTACCAGCGTTCAAATAGTATATGATAAGAAAAAAAAACAGATGGATTTCGTAAATGAAAAAACGTCAGAGAACAATTTTTTTAATTAATAAGAAATGTGTACGTGCCTCGTCGTAGAGGTAGAAAAAAATCCTGCTTGCAGACTTGATACGAATCAGTCTATAGTTAAAGCATTCAAAAAATAATAACGATAATAGAATTTCCGAACTCTAGAGAAGGATAATTTACCAAAAAAATAAAAAATTGAATGTCACCTTGCTTTTGGTGTAGGGTGTGCTTGTAAATCCGTTAAAAGAGAAAGTGTTGACAAAAAATAAGTAGGTCTTCCTCCGTGCGGGTGCTTCGGTTCTTTAAAATAAAATGTCACGTGTGCTTCATGCCTCATGGTATTAATTTTTTATTCGATTAATAAAACAGCTCTGTAAACGACTGTAATGTATTCACTCAACTTTACCACCTAAACACTGACCCGAATTTTTTTGTAAAAGAAAAAACAACAACTGAAAATAAAACAAAAATAAAGAGTTTAAAAATAATTATAAAATTTTCTGCAATGGAATTGATTGCATGTTATCATCATCAATGTCTGCGTAGAAACACGGTAGCTGAAATGGAACAAAAAGAAAATAAGAAAAATAAACAAAAAAAACAACAAAAGTCAGAAAATAGATTGTCACTGTAATGTCCGAGAAAGCGCCTAATAAAATAATGGCAATCAGGGTTAGATAGAGAATCAGATTAATGTTGATGAGATTATATTTAATGTATTACTTGTCATTTTTTAATTTTATTAATAAATCAATAAATTAATAACTAGTAATAAATGATGAGAATTGAGGGTAATCGTTCGCTGCACTTTTGATATCACAGGAATAATGTTGTTATAACTTACGTTTTTAGTATGTTGTGACCAGGAGGTACATTTAAAAATAGGTGTTTCGAGAAACATGTAGAAACGCCGATAACAAAAAAAAAAGATAGTTAAATATTTAAGAAAATTAGCAATAATCGTTTAAAAAAGATGTCGTTTTTACATGTTTCCTTTTTACATACATACGTAGCAAAACAAGTTTGATTTAATTGTTAAGGTATATCTTCAATTGGAATTTATCTTTGATTGAATCTTCGATACGAAGCCCGTCGCCAAGTTGTCACCTTTTCTTCGCGACAAAACATTAACAACTTCGGAACCTGTGGATGTGAAGCGCAATTTAATTGTATAATTGACAATAATAAAATTGATGATATGTCGTGTGTTATAAATAAGAAGAGTAGAAAAATAATTGAAACAAAAAAAGAGCAATGAAATATTATTCTTGAAGTAGACGTAGAGTTTCAGTGACGTTATATACTCACTCTGGGGCGTGGGACGTGAAAGTTTTAAGTGGATTTGTTCTCCAAATCCCGGGTGAGAATCTGCCTCTTGGATGTCACTGAATTGCACAAAGCATTCGGCCATAAATTTCGTTCGCAAAAAGTCCTTGTCTTTCACTTCAAACATGACAATCGCATTTTCAAGTTTCCTCTGCTCCGTCGTTAATGGACTGAAACGAGAGCACAACATTGATTCGCATATTTTTCACAATTTGTGTTTATTAGATTCGTCGAATCTATCGGAAAGACAGTGAGCTCTATACAGTATCACTTGTTGTCTAGATTGCCCCCCTCCCTCCCCAATACAATATAGAGCTAAGTGTATATTTACTATACTTTACAACAAGATTCGCTTGCGCGTACTCGTAAAAGGAAGGAGGAGGAGGAGGGCGTCAGCCAGTCTGTGTTCTGTGGGAGCATATCATCCGCATCGGTATATATAGTTGTAGCCGGCGAAGATAATAAGGGTGGGCTCGAGCGAAAATTACTTCGGAGGAAGAACGAGAGGAGAAACGTGTGGTGCTCGGGAGGGAAGTGTGCGCGTAGCGAGAGAGGGAGAGAAGCCATTGGGCTTACAGTCTAGATTCGAGGAGGAGAAGAAAGAATCGGCGGCTTCGGCAGGCGAAATCCTCGGGGAGAAGAAGAGAGCCAAGGAGAAAGACCCTGTCGGCCCAGCGAGCTGGAGGAGAAGGAGGAGTCACGCGAGTTTGCGGTAGTGGCGGCGGCGACGGTGGCATTTCCTCGACTAATCGTTCTCTTCTTGCCGCACGTACAGCCTCCTGCCCCTCCCGCAGGAGCACACGCAGCAGCAGCCGGTCCCGCATTCCTACTCATCCGCCTCGCGACTCTCCGACTCCGACCGCTTTCCTATTCGCAGTACTCGGACACGCTCTACACGCACACAGCGCATCACCACCATCCTCGCACATCTCGTCGTTTTTTTAACACATCCGGCCAACTCCCGCTCTTTGACGTTTCAGGTAAGTCAGTCAACTTTTTATCCGCAGTAATATTCATATGAGCGCGTAATCAATTATAAACAGTTTTTACTCACATGCTAAAACTTTCGTCGTAGAGAGGAAACTGCGTCTCTTTCTGTACATTTGTTTTAAAAGTCTTCATTCCTAGAAAAACGTCCTCGGGGATGAATTTGATTTTGACGTAAGAATCACACTTGCCTGAAATTAAATTCAATATAAAAATTTTATACACAATTTCATTGAATATATTTAATGCACAATTATACCGTCGGTCGATTTGAGATTTCTGGCATTGAGTATTTGTATGTTGAGCCAGTTATCGAAAAAGCACGCCTTGACCGTAAGCAATCCGTAGGGCTCGTTATCAATGGTGCCCTGCTCCTTCAGTCTGTCCAAGTAATACCGATGAATGAGCTCATTCGTTTCCAGCCCGTAAAGCTTCAGAACTTTTTCGATTTTCTCCAGAACTTTAACGTTCGCCAGCTCGTCCGCTCCAAGATTGAAAAATTGAATCAAAGCGTGCAATGTTTTATGCAGATTCGAGTAATACGTGGGCGGTCTTCTCCTCTGCAAGTCATTCGATGTGCATACATCAGTATAGTGATTTTTTTCGTTCTTCGTGTAAAAATAGAAAAAAATGCGCATACCTCTAAATTACTATTAACCAACTGGCATAAAGTATCAGCCATTATTTCCCAAATGACCATTAAAATCCTTTGAAAGTTGTCCTCGTTGAGATTATTGTGAAGGGTGATGAGATTCGAATCCAAATATTCCATTAGCCTGTCCATCGAGTTACTCGTTACGTCCGACAACTCTGCGCCTTCCATCAAATATCTGAAACAATTGGATCAATAATAGAGTATAATTAAGATTATGGGGAGAGGGGGCTGTATCTAGCTATCTCATACCGGTTCATCGCAGGTGCCATTTTTCGCGCGACGATTTCGAGCATCTCGAGTATCTTGTTTTTCACCGTGTCCTTGGCATTGTCGATTATGAGCTGTAGGGTCTGGCTGCAGCGGTCGGCGTCCTGCTGGCTCTTGTTCTCCGCGAGCGTGTCGATGACGCTCTCGAGGCCGAGGTCCTTGGCTAGGGGCTCGATCGACGTGCGTATGTAGTCGATGTTGTTGATGGCGTAGCACCAGGCCACTGAAACGTTGTACTGCTTGCCGTTGTAAACGTTGTTCGCGCTCTCCTCGTCCTCCCTCTGCTGAATCTCCTCCGCCTTCTGCGACATTCGCTCCACGTAGCCGAGGCAGCATTTGCAAATGTCCTGCAATCAATGCTCACTTTTAGTTCACTGAGAAGCAGAATTACGTTTCACTTATACGTCAATTCATACTTACATCGACGATTTTAGCGATAAAAGCATAAGCCCCTTCGGGCTCGGGCCAGGCGAGCTGCGTCCAAAAGACTTTGATCTGGTAGAAAATGGTAAGGGTGTCGACGGCGCTCGAGCTGTACTGGACGCTCGCGTCGACGGGCTGCAAATTGTCGAACTCCACCGCCCTGTCGATTCGTTTGAGGGCCTTGTAAACGGCTATTTCGAGCCAGTGGGCGACGCCGCCCCTAAACCAGTCGTAGTAACTTTGGACCTTCATGTCCTCGAGATCGTCGGGGCAAAAGTTTTGCCCGACCCTGCAAAATTTACCCCGAGTTATCTTAAGACTGCCAGGCCCCTCTCACCCGCGAGGACAGATTAATTATCGAGAGCAAGCGCGGCAATTCGCTTGGACTTACGCGGCGAATCTCTGTATGGCGAGGTAAAGTTCGAAAAGTGTCGTGCCGAGGCTGAGCTCCGGATCCTCCGAAGTTTCGATCTCGATCCTCTTCAATCTTCCGCAAATGTCTTCTATTATCACCATGCATAAATCGCTCACTCTCTTCTCGTACGTTATGTACAAAGTTTTCGTGTAAGCGAAATTTATCGTTCTGCGAACAGACAACAGCAAAAATAATATGAAATTGCGTAAATTTGACTATAAATGCGCGCGGTATGTATATACTCACTTGATAAATATTTTCTCGTATATCTCCATGGCCCGCTGAAGATCTATGCGTATCAGCTGGATTATTTTGATGTGGTACTTGAGAGCTTCTTCATCAGTGTCGTTCTCCAAATTATTCTTGGCAACAACGTAGTCGAACCTTCAGGGCCATTAAACAGGGGGTACAATTTCAATTAAAACTTGCCCGCTCTCGCTCTCAGCGCATTAACGCAATGTACAAAGTAATTTTATGCAAACAACATTACCACTCGGCGCCCCCTCGAATCACAGCGAATTCCAGGGCCTCGGCTACACTGACTTTGTCCTCGTCTAGAATTTCCCCTGGAAACCATGAATACATTTTCGAGGGAAACAAATTAACACTTGCCGGCACTTCTAGCGACGATAAGACGGAAATCATCCTAGAACACAGATGATTTTCTGTTAGTCAACTTTTCAACGATACTCCATCGTCAATATTACAGTCAATATTCAATCTCCTCGTAATTAAATTACAAAAGTTTAATTATAACCGAAAAAAAAACGTAGGCGGTTATCTGTAAATATCCGACGGAGTCATTGCTATTGCTCCCGATGAGAATTAACGACGGCCGGGAGCGTGACGTTAAAGTTAGTACGAGCGAAAAACGATAATCAATCTGACCTAAGAATAGCGACGAGTTGTTTAATCGTGTTCTCCTTCTCGGCCTGCTGCAGCCTGCGAATCTTCCTCACGACGTTCAGGCCCGAGTGGAGAATTTTCTTCGCCGCCTCCCAGAAGAGCCGCAGCTCCTCGTCGGCGAATTGACGCTGCTTGACGAACGGACCGAGCTCCTCGGCGAGCTTGTGAAAGAGCCCGAAGCTCAGCTGGCTCGACTCCTGCTGGACGGCCGCGAACTCGACCCACTGGGCGAGTGCCAGCTGGTCGGCCAGTAGACCCCGCTGGACCGCGTGCTGGAGGACGAGGACGGCCGCGGGCCCGGACCACGCGCCGGCCCACTTGTACTTGCTGCTGGCCCGCTGGTTGGCGTCCTCCCCGGTCTCCTCGCCCGTCTCCTCGTCCCTCGCCACCGGGCCCAAGGCGTTCTCGAGCTCGTGCAGCAGCAGCACTCGGAGGAGGTGCCGGTGCTCCCGGAACGCCACCTGGCCGTCGTGCTCGGTGCTGAACGCGAGCTTCAGCTTGATCATGCCCCGGCGCTTCGGCTTGTTCTTCTTGTCGAGCGAGTACCACATCAGCTGGCCCGTCACCGGTATGTCCTGGGGGCGACGCCAAAAAAAAAGGGGAAACGATAGCTTAGCAAACTATTCGCTTGCAAGCCCCTAACTAGTAGCGCAATAAATACCTTGAGGGGAATTCGAATGGCGCCGATGAGCTCGTTGTTGTGATTTCCGTTGGTCGCGGTTATGGCTATTTCCTTGGCCAGCTTCACCAGGCCGCGCACGCCTTTGACGCTCTTAACTTTGTTCATTTTTTCCGGCACCGTTTCCGCCGCGTCAAAGTCCCTATTGTCAATGTAAAATTCGCAATATATAATCGTTATAAGCTAACATCGAGGTCAATCACCTCGGAGTTGCTCGAGAAGTAGAAAGAAAAAAAATTTGCGCAACAGCTGCAAGCTTAATTACCATACTTCGAGGTAGAGCACGTCGTTTTCCGGATTCTCGAGGGGCCTAGGTGGAGAAAATTTCGAGAAAATTTAACATTGAGAAATGTCTAACAAGACGGAGAGAAGAGTGATGGGAGAAGACGAAGCAGAGAGAAGGAGAAAGATGAGAGCTTGCGGGTAATTGTAGGCAAATGGAACTGCGGAGAGAAGAGGAGGGGAGGGAAGAGTAGGCAAAGGGCAATACGCACATTTCGAAATGCTCTTGCCAGACAGGTGTCAAGGTCTCGGTCTTCACAGTCGTGTTGTATCTGCGCGTCGGCGCCGATTCCAGATATAGCACGCAAAATGGGTCGCTTTTCCCATTAGAATCCTTGGGAACCAACTCTTTGGCCTCCAACACTTCTATCTTTAAGTGCATCTCTGGCGCCTGAACATTACAATAAATACGCATCGCTGTAGATCTAGTATTTTTCCTCGGGCTATTGCCATTTTTTCGATTTTTGTATTGTTATATGCGGTAACGCGCTTTTACCTATCGTACTCGGCATTATATTTTATTGTTTAAGTTTATTAAAAGGAATAAATATAATTCTGTTAATAACAATAACAATAATAATAACAATATGCACACCCACCTCCATTTGACGCGTCTCCTCCAAAACTCTTTCGTGAGTCTCATCTTCGATATTAAATGCCTTCTGTAAATACTCGATAATCGCATCTTGCTCGACTTCGTCCGCTACGTCGAATCCAATTTGATGTTGTATTATGTACAAAAGGGCAGTGTACAGTTCTTCGATCTAAAAATAAATCAAACAAACTTTTCTTTCTCCCTGCCAATAATTAAATGCTCTACAAAGTCGATTGATGAAAATGTCAAGGGATTGAAAAGCGGCCCGATTGATTTCGAAGAAAGTTTTATTATCAACAAAATCTGTACACGTGCTTTAAAGCCCAGTCAGCGAAGTAGGTTAATGAAACACGTACGGCCCATATATTTCTGCTAAATTTACGAAAATGCATCGCGCGCACGCACGCGCTCATGTGTGTATACATCGCGAGAGACGCGAATGAGCCTTGATTCAAATTTAGCGAGAATTTTATTTTTACAATTCTCACAATTGCAAGAGAGAGATAGCGCACATGTTGACCATTTCAATGTTTCCCTCTCTTTTGCGCGCTTAATAATCTTTCAAAGATTCGACATTGGAGAATTGCTCGTGAAAAAAGAAGACAGGCAAAAAACAAGCAATATAATTACCGTCCGCAAAATAGACGTTTGGATTACATAAAAAGATTGTCGCGCTCTCAAGACTTGCTAAAGAGAAAAAAAAGAGCTAGAAAGAAAGAGAAAGAAAGAGAGAGGGATAGAAAAAGATTTGGAATGAAAGCTAGGCGCAACTTGTCTAAATATACTTGATGCACGATGAAAATGCGCACAACTCGCATCTCTATCACCGATACAACGCACACACATACACAGCACAGAGAAACGAGCAGAGACATCGTTCGACTTTTAAAGAACACGAGCATCATTTGATCAATCGAGATGTCTAGGAAACAACGATCCAGCGGCCAAGGATGAAACAGTCGAGCGAGTTATCGAGCGAATGTTTGTAATCGTTATCTCACAGCAATTATAAGAGTGCCTAGTGTCCGGTTCGTCGCAGAAGACGTCTTGCAAATCGACCGCGAGCGGTATAGGCTCTCGTCGACGTGCCGCGGATGCACTAAAATAGCAGACAACCGCTCTGCCGCCGGTTTCTCTCTTTCTCGCACACTCGCGCATATACTCTCTCTCTCTCTCTCTTTTTTCTTCGCCAATTCACCAACAATCAAGCCGCGGACGTTTAAATGGCTAGATTTCGTCTGGAAAACGCAAACAACAGCCAAGGATGTAGCGCGAACGATCATGCGGGAGAGGCAACTGTTGCCTTTTGGCGCGAGATGCACTTGCCTCGAAGTATTTCCCACGCCAAGCCGGCATGGCTCGACCGGCAGCTCCCGGTCCCGATCTTATTCTCCTCCTGCGGGTTGCTGAGTCGGCGCACTGCCGGCTCGTCCTCTTGACCCCCAGGCTCCTTTACTGGATCGCACACAGCCCGGCTCGAAAGCACTCCACCACGGCACATAGGCTTCTTTTTACCAACGCATCGCTCTCTCCCTCAGCGCTCGCTTGACGAGACGTTCCCAGATCGATTCGATGCACTCGGACACACGCACACAATCACGGCACTTGTCTCTTGCACCCTCTGCCCGCCCCCCTCCCTACCTCCCTCTCTCGTCAACTAAATATCTTTCCTTTGAGATGCAAACGCTTCTCACTCTCTTTCTCTATCTATCACTCTCGCTCTCCCTCCTTTTTACAACGACCAGCTTATTCCTCTTTCATGCTTCACTGACGTATACTGATTTTCAATCTCTTGGTTTATCTGCTGCTTTTAATCCATCGCTGCTTTTTTTACTTCAATCATCGTGAGAATAACATTGAAACGTCCAATTTTTCCGATTTTAATTAAACTAATTTTAAATACGCGATTTCTTTAACGCTTCGAAATCATTAAAACGTGATACATTATAAATTTTATCAAAGCTGACGAGTATTTTAACACATTCTCCACCAAAGATTGCAGCTTATCAAACAAAATTCCGAAAAGTCAGGAACGAAATGTTAAGAATCGTTATACATATTGAGAAGCCAGTGGGCTTGCGGCAAAGAATATGAGCGTTCGGCTAAAGCCGGACTGGCAAGGAGAGTCCGCGAGGTAAATTAGTTCTTGAGTGTGCGGTTTATTTTTTCACAAAATCCATCGAGTTTTCCCAGTCGAAACGTGTATAACGCAAGCAGTGCCCGTGAAGCAATATCATCGTTATTCTTACTTGAACGAAAATAAACCGGAGTAGTCTCGAAAAATGTCTTAGCAACAGCGGCGGCAAAAGTTCGGTTTAGTTGAGGCTACGTAACCATCAGCTGTGCAAGGTAGACCAATGCTAGCGGTCACATGGGAAATGCAACAGTCCCGTGCGCGGGATCGCAACTGTCTACGCGAAAATCTCGCGGATGCGGGAGAGCGCGCGCGAAAAAAAAGAGAGTCGAGCAGAGAGAGACGATAAGCCGGGACACAGGTCCGGCTTGTGCTCCGACGGAATCTGACTCTGCACTGCGGGCCACCAGGAATAGCCAACTGCTGCGTCCGATCACGACTCCCTCACGCTCTCGTTCTCTCTTTCTCGCTCGCACTTGCTCTCTTTCCCTCTCGCACTCGCTATCGGGGATTCTTCTCTATCTGCTTCGGACTCGAAGATCAAACGAAGCTCATCGCAGAGCGAAAAGCGCATGCTATAAGCCCGCCGGGCCACCTTGCGCTCTCGGGGCCCTCGCCTTTTTCCACTGTCATGCTTCCTCGAGGAATAGGCTTTTTACCGTACACCTGCATTATGGGGAGATTTTATGAGAATACTATTACGGATACCAGTTAAGATTTGGCTATTTACAAATTTAAAATTGTCATACATACATCTATACGTATTAACTACGCGAAGTTAAGAAATGAAAATAAATGAAAATAAGACACGTTGGAAGAGTACGAGGTCTCATCTGAAATTTATTTTTCTAACTCATCCGGTCAGGCAAAGCCGCCGCAATAATATAGAGCAGCCGACACTATATATATGCTTTAGGCGTACGTAAGTATTTTCAAAGTGGAAAGCAAGCCTGCTCTACTTATACGTTCTTTGTTTAGACACTGGGAATAAGTGAAAAGAAGCAGGAGATGAAAACGAATGAGAGAGTGAGAGAAAGATTGTTAAAAGAGTTGGCAAAAATGAGATAAGGTCAGAAGTAGTGATGACGCGTGCGAACGTCAAGCTGCGCCTCGGAGAGCAACAGAGAGAGATTCGGCGAGTCGAAGAAAGAGAGAGAAGAAGAAGCTGCTGATCGGCACTGAAAGCTTGCTTTGAGCCAATCGACCGGGACGCGTAATCGCAGTTTTACGCGTTCGGGGCCAAAGTAAAGAAGCTTGCGCGCCTGAGCATTCGCAGAGCCCGCCGGATCATGAATAGCCGCCTGGGGGGGGGAGGGACTGTTCACAAGATAATCCCTTGTCGGTCAGTCTAACTCCCTCCTTGTTCCTCTGCACCCACACTCTTCGGCGTATGCCATTGAGCGCATCGATGAAACAGCATCAAGACGAATGCCCGCTTTTCCAGACGAGCTAAATAAACACTCGATGAACGTATGAAGGTTGAGGTCGACTCGCAGATATGTATTCCCCTGCTGCGCACTACTTTTAACGTTACGCTTTTTATCCCTTCTTTCTTGCTTCTTTTACCCGGCAAACTAATCCTAGTTATTTTATTTATTTATTTATTATCTCATGTAATTATTATTAGTTACTATACTATCACAAAATACCGAAAATATTACAAGGTATAAATATCACGAAATCTCAATAAAGCTCATATTTTTAAAAACTACAGAACCAATAAAATTCTAAAGTTAAAACTATTATGCAGAATACCACTAATGTACGTGTAAACACATTGCGATTAATAACGTAATGTAATATAGTGACGGTATAGGTGCAGTAATAAAGTCTACGTGAAATCGTAAAAAGAAAGCGTTTTTCTACGCGAAGCGCGTTCTTTATTTTTACTCACAGACTGTTTTTTGCTTTTTACATGAATAACAATAGGAACAAGAGAATTCGCGTTGTTCCTTATTCTACGCTCGACGAGCAAGCCTCGAAGAGACGAGGAGCCGCGTATCGGTATTATAGCGACTGTTGTCATTATCGGACGTCGGCACTGCAACTAAGGCAACTGAACCTCGCAACCCTCGAGTAGTCCTACTTTGCCGCAACCCTCCTTTTTATAACCGGCAATGTACTTCCACGCCCTCTGATCGATACTCCTGAGCTACCTTTTTCTTTTTCACGGTACAAGACCAAAACAGCCATTAATACAAATGAAACACTGACACAATACTCTGTACTTGGAAATTCGTGCGAAAACAATTGTAATAAGACAAACTCCATTCTATTCTAATAATTATCAAACGATACTTATGCGCCTACCAATAGAAGGATTTATTTTAAAGAGAACGTTCAAAGTTTTAAGAGACGTAAAAGGAAGAATGGGGAAGAAGCGAGAGGGTACTCTGTAAGGGGGATGCATGAAATAATACTCACGTTCAAGCCAATCGATTGAGCAACGATATCGTAAGCAGTCTCCTGCTGCTCCTCCTGCTCGCTGTCCGTCTCGGCTGGGCTCGCGGGGACGATCGGCTCCCCCTTCAAGTCGCTCTCCCTCGCGGCGTACTGGGCCTCCCTCCTCTCGCTAACGCACAAATTCTGATCCTCGACGTCGTCGGAACTGGGATCGGCTGCAGCCTCGGAGGGTGGCTCGACTCCCGACTCACCGTGGCACTCTCCCACCACCTCGTCCGGCAAACTTTCCTCGAGCTCCTGTACCTGTGCCTTCTCCACCAGCCGAGTTCCGAGCTTTTCGAAGAAGCCGCCATCCTCTTCTTGGATCCTTGTTTCAAACAATCGTCCAAATACCTTGGTTACACCTTCGTTCCTGCTGCTACTTCTACTGCTACTGCTACTACTACTGCTACTACTACTACTACTACCCCCTTATCCCTTACCCCACCCAGTATATTTTGTTCCCCATTCGGTAAACAATCAAATTAAAACTTTAAAAAATAGTACACATTCGTTTTGTTACACTAATAAGTAATTTAAGAAAACTGGTAAAACCCATGATTCAAACTGAATTTTTTTTCAGAATCAATAAGCATTGTTACAAGATCAATTACAGTGACTCGCGGGATAATTTCGTGCAATTTTCTAAACTCAAGCGCCGTGTATTTGAAATTAAAATTCCAATGGTAAAATTAAATACACTTGAAAATAATAAATAATTTATTCCCTGAAGATAAAAATTAGTCTATTGTTTAGTTGAAATTCGTTTAAATGTGGCATTATTGTTATTTGAAAAATTGTATCTCATGTTTGAATTCATAGTTAATGTAGCGAAACAAACGAGCATGCTGCATTGACAGTAATATAAAATCAGCATACACCACACCACACTTGTTTGTAAAAATAATTGAAATACGAAAAAAAGCCGATAAGTTATAATACACGGTACGTGCGTGTAAAAAAAAAATAAAAAGAAAGAGAGTGAGTGAGTGGGGAGGGAGAAAATTAAAGTAGATTACTTAGAGCGCAAGGTGGAGATAAGAGTGTTAGTGAAAGAAAAGGCAAATTTTGGCATGTCGATTTCACAGCAACGAAGAAAAAACACTCGGTGGGGGTCCGCACACAAGAGACTCGGAAGCGATTCGGCGGTGAGAAAGATTTTCTAAGCAGGCGCTCGCGGTAATCGAGCTGCGCGCTGCTCGGCACGGTAACGATCAATGATCACGCGCTGCCGGTACCGTCTCACCAACGCCGGCGCCTCCTCCTCCTCTTCTCCGTCCCGTGAAAATATGTAAGACGTACCGGCAACTCCGACGACGTTGTGCGTTGCATATCTTCCTGGTTACACTCAACTCCAATATAATTATGGCTCGCTTTTTTATGGCCTTTTTCATATTCTAACTCGAGCGAGTAATGCCATAGATTGTTAGGACGATAGCGATGACGCGGCGAGAGCGCATCGTGTTAAAGTTCACAACTGTAGCAGACTGTGGGCACAGTCAACGCGGGCGATATGTATGTAACGTGCTAAATTCAGATCGCTGATAAGCGCCCCTGCTTTCACATCTTATTAATCTCGTATACATACAAGCGCAACCAACTTCTTTATTACTCATCGTCGCACTTGATCGCGCCTTCTTTCTTGCGACTCTTACATTTTAATAACTTTTCATTGGACTCTTTTAAAAATTTTTATTTGTTCATTATCGCCTGCTGGCGAAATTGCGCTCTACTATAAACATCTCCTATATAGTTAACAAGCAAATCGAGTAATGCGTGACGTTATTTGAAAAGGTGTAATTAATTGACGCCGATCGAATTGATTTAGGCGAACGCAAATTTCGTCTTCTGAAATGTCCCTTCTCGCCTTTTGTACATTTCGTAACGCGTATCACACTACGAAGGTTATCTCGCTTAACTTCTATTGTATTCGATAAAATAAGACAAATTTATGACTATGTGATAGAGTACTTTTATTTTCTATCTGTATACGGTACTTATTATACATTGACGATTTTCATAAAATTTGCAATAAGTACTTTGTATAAATTCAACAATTTATATCACAGGCGATACGAGAAAGAAATTACTTTATCATCTCGAGAAATAAATAAATCTATACGAAGGAATACACAAGTGAATTTTACGATAAAGCATAAATTCTATGCAGAGAGAAAGACATTGTGCGTGAACGCTGAGTAGAGCTTTAACGATGATAACAAAGCAAATTAATTACCGTCACGTTTACATAGCGCCTTCGTAAGAGTCGGCCGGGAGAAACATAATATAAGCCGAGACCTCAGCTCGGTATGGAGGATGACGACGAAGTCGCGCGGTACAGGCCTTTCACTGCTAAATCATCGGGGATGACTCAAATCACCAAAATAACACATTATAGTTACGCGCGCCTATACAGCTAAAAACTTCCCAAAATGCTTTCTCGAGCGTTCATTTTTTTTTTACTTTCGAGCCCGTTTTTAACTTTCACAAAACTGAACTCTCGCGTAAGGTGTTTTTTATTCTCTCGCGTTGTTGCACTGTATATAAAAGATCAGCATTTTTGTTCAGCGAGTCATGCGTTTATGTTTCACACACATGCTTAAACAACAACATTATCTCTTCAGGATGCAGGTGGAAAACGGAAAAAAAGTGTATATATGTAACAAATCGGCCACTGATAATGTCCTTGAAAGAGCGCGCACACACACGCATGCGTCAGAGGCAATTTAAAAAAGGTGCAATAAAAAAGGTAGAGAAGTATATTTACCAGAAATATTTAGGTATATCATAGATGTATTTGTTAAGGTACATATTGAGTATGCTGCAAAAGAATATTCATTTTAATAAAGCAATTTTGTTAAAACATAGTAGATTAACAGACAGAGAGAATACAAGGATTGTTGGTTGGCAAGCTGCTGGTATGGGCCGGGGCGGGTCGAGAGGCGGGGGGGGGGGACGTAACGTACATGGGCGCGGGCGCGCATGTGTTTGTACGTGTGTGTTTCGTATCTGTGCTCATGTGTTGTGGAGATGTGAGCAGTAAGGTCGTATGTCGGCGCGCGTTTACCTGGCCTCGTGGCTACTCTGCTCCTGTTGCTCTTTCTGCTTCCGTTCGTTTTCCTCGATAACTTTGTAGTAAAAGTCCTTCCACATTTTTTCTTCGTCCATGGTTCTTGTTGTTGAGTGCAGTTGACGTGGTAGTCGCAAAGATAGAGCAGTAACGCGTTAAAAAGGATGTACAATCTCAATGTGACGAGTATGTGTAACTATGTTGCCGTGGCGCTTAAAAGTTTCGACTGGCGAAACACTGTCTGCGGGTGTATACGGTGAATAAGCAGCGGCGGCGCTTATATGACAGTAGCATCGCGGATAGCTGCTGACCGACTCTACCGGTGACGATCGGCTACTAACCAGCCAATGTGAATGTACATATACATACAATATTTACAATAGCTTCTTCTCTCGCGGCGACTCAGCTGCTACTGCCGCTGCTCCGGCTCTTCTGTCGCATTGATCTTTTTATAGTTCAAGGCATTATCCGCGGCACGATCGTCCTACTGCTATCTCTTCTCTGCGGCTCCTTTGCAAAATAATCAATTTATTGAAATTCACATTAGTCCCGCAAGCCGGAGAAGAAGAAACAGCGCCTCTTATCCTTCCACTCGGCTTTTAATCTTATAAAACTAGGCTAAACGACGCTGATGCTGCTCTGCTGCCGTCACTCTGTCGAGAGCCGCATAGTTTACTTCTGACGGCTGGAAAATATTTATAATCACAAGAATAATGTCGATTCTTACCTGCTGAGCTGCTACGATCGGTCGGCATTGTTGGATGATTTCGAGCGATCGACAACAGATGTCGGGACCTGCTTGTTTCTCCAGTTGTACCTGCCGCGCGTTCGTATATCTATCGTCGTTAATTTATTCGTCAAAACACAATTGCAGCCTCGCAGAGGATAAATGGTCGTTGGATAAAAATCAGTTTTTACATCAAGTCTAACGTACTTGTACGTCAGAATAAATAATAAAAAATTTTTAAAATAATTATTGTTTTCGAAAATTTATTTAAAATTATAAATATACCGCATTACAAGTACCATAGTCAACTTTACAATTGAACAATTAAATATTGAAGAATAAACAATAAAAACTGACTTATTGTCCATGCTCCTTCTATATTGATCCTATACGTAAGACGGGTGTGCTGAGGCGAAAAAACGTAAACTTTGTTAACGTCTCAGTAAAGTGTGTATATCTATGTATATTGGTACACGTAAGTCACGACAGCTCATTCCAGTTCATAATAAAAACTGCAATTTATTAGACGAAGCTTTGTCTAAGATAATTAAGCTGTTGTGTCTCGATCGAGTCAAATTAACTGATTATTAAATTATCAACGAAACGAAGCTCAATGCATCCGTTACCGTCGCTGCAATTACTTTCCTGTTACAGATTAATTAAAAACAAAAAATTTTTTTTTGTAAACCCTAATCAGCGTCTAAAATTAAAAAGAAAGACAAATAATATAAAAATCGGAAATTTTTTTTAACGACTATTACCTGTTTGCGGCAATGATCCTGATAAGAAAGCAGTTATTTCAAGGAAAACTTTTTATAAAAAAAGAAAAAAAATTAACGTCAAGACAGTCGCTACGATTTCTTCTGCACGATTACACGCACATGATTCAATGCGCCGGCATTAAAAAATGTGTTATGTTTTCAAAGTTTTTGCACGCTTTGTTACTTAGTATGTGCTCTTCGGACGTTGCGTTGAGTCTGAAAAAGTAGCAACTGACTCATATTGCGAGAATACATGTATACTCGCATCGCCGCGCAAGTTGAAGCACACACGTACGCACACGCGTACGCGAATACCGCAACACATTATACATTTAAAACTACATTCTCTGAATTTCGATTATGCACCTGTGTATACCTATAGACGTGTACACATATACATGGACAGATTTTTTTTGTCATTGGTTTCAGCTCAATTTGAAAATAAATATCACGACGCATTCTCCAGCTTCATCGTCGTTCTTTGATTTGACTTATAAAAAAAATTTTTTAAATTGCAACTTCAGTTTGAAACAAAGTATACGCAATAAGTACCGTATTCTTGAAAATTTCCTAAAAATGTAGACGATAATGGTATGAGGACTTGTTTGGTATTTTAATTAGCTTTGCTGAAAACATCGAGACAAATTCTTGCGACGCTGTATAGTTAAATTAGCTCAGGCAAGCAATACATTCACATAATACCAGCGCCTTACCCTCCGATATAAGTTCCACTTCCAAGCGAAATTGTCTGCCGGGTGCAGCTGAGCCAGCCGTTGCTCGTATCCACTATTGACTGACATGGACCGCGACCTTGACTGTCGCAACAATGTGTCTGTAATGCTGGGAATAATGTGAAATCGATTGAAATTTCGTGTCGGAACTGAATACAGCCGAAAAACAGATTCTATTCTGTGTATACGTTCGACTTGCTTTTCGTCATTTCTACTCTTGCGACTGCTATCAACTCATTAATTATACGCGTGTTACTGATTTTATTATTAAACTTATTGTTATTTTTCAAAAAAACAAGTCGAGTTGACAGGTGTAAATAAAAAATATCTTTTGTAGCATGTAATGAGCTGTGAAGAATAAGCGCGTAAAGTACAAAACTTCACTTGTCAAATCTACATGTTTTACATACAATTATATTGATATTAGTCTTTGACTTGCGTGCGTACGCGTATACGCATAGATATAGATGTAAATTTTTGGAAGGTGTTATTTAAGCGCTTGGGCAATATGAATATTTTCCTCAATCGACTGCCTCGGAACTACTTGGGGGATTCACCAATAAGCCTCTTGTATTTTATTTCGCGGAAATAAAAATCAATTTGAAGACGACGCATCTTATGACGTTTTATAACGCTCGGATACGGATAAATATGAAGTTTTATTGTTTGTAAGCTAGCTTTCTACAATGCGAAAAATTGATGCTAAGCCATTTGAAGAACGCGCTAAAGATTACTCTTCCTATATACTTCACTTATACTTTCTTTGTTTCGTAATGACGTTTTTTTTTGTAATCTAAGATTATTTATCGACTGTTAATCTTACAATTTATTACGATCTTTTTTTTCTTTATAAATAGGATAATAATCGTAATAAAAATGAAAAAGATATTTAAATTAACTAAAAGTTTTTATTTAGTTCACATACGTTAATAAACTATTTTAAAACCTATTTCAAAGCAAATAGTCTACTACAAACATTCAACGGGATTTTATGTATAGCCTAGAGCGTATGTTTAGATGTCGGTGTGAAAAAGAATCAATGATCAATTTTTTTTTCCTTCCATTGAGTTGAATATACCTATGATTCATCGTCATCATCTGCAACAACGATTTGCCTAATCTAGTGTACTGCGTGTCTGCCGCTGACGTTCGAAATTTATTCCTTTCTCAACTACGCTGGGATTTCCCCGCAGCGTAAACAGGAATATTTCAAGTGTACTATTTTTAATTTTTTCACGCTACATTTAGTACCGCTTAATGTGAGAAAAATGTTGTTGTTATTTTAAATGTATACATTAACTGCGCGAAAATCGTGAAAATGCTCATTTTTAACATACTTTTGAAAAACCTGAAATATTTTGAAATATTCAAAATCGCCAAATATAACAGCGTGAACTCTTTTCGTTCAATTCGTTTAAATTTTGATTTAATAAACAAAAAATCCTATTGAAAAAAATGTCGACAAACTATACTTATTAGTATAAGCGACTATCCATTAACTGCTTAGAGCTTGCGTGTAATCGCTATTTATCAAATACGCTGACACTCATCGTTGCAACTTGCAGGTAAGAGCTTCAGCGCTGATTCAATATTAAAGAATTAAAAGAAAAAAAATAAATTGACGAGTTTTAATGTCGTTAAAATAAAAAATTGAAAAAAGGCCTGCTTTGAAGACGTTAACTTCGAAAAAGTCTCGAGTACAGACAATTTACAATTAAAATAAAATTATCAGAACCGAGATAACGATCGTGCATTCAACCGGAGCCTAAAGCCTTGAGTTTGTTTGCTCGACTTGGTACTTAGGCTGTAAATCGAAGGAAAAAAAGAGCCGCAGATACACGTTTTAATTAAAAAAATTTTTTGCCAAGTTATTAACCCAGATTAGGCATTTTCGGCTTATCAGGACGTCGAGTACTTTATTTACAATCAGATAATAACTCGGCTGCAATTATTATCGGTTCATTTGAGAGACTGAGCGATTACGCAACAAAAACCTAAGGCAAAGATCGGCTTTCCGAAAGAATAATTTTATTTCGACAATATTATAATAATTTTAACGGTAGGTGTACCGGGAAAAATGCGTAAATAAAAGTGATAACGAGGGGAAATTTTGGTGATGGGTACAGCAATGAGGAATAATTAGGTAATAGGGGACGGATGTTTAAAAAGTGGCGGCGACGGCTGTTGTACTGAAGTGTCCGGGCGTCTTATCTCTTATCGGCATTCCCCGGGCTTTTTTTCCGCGAAACACAAGGCGGAGGCGGTGGTGGTAGCGGCGACTGATAGGCACGCGCGCCTAGATCGTTAACGAGAGGCACTTGAGGCTTAAGGCGGGCAGATAGGTAGGTAAGCGCAAGTATGGACAGGCGCGCGCAGGAGCAGGCATAGGAGGGAGGAAGGCGTAAGAGGGAATCGCCGCCGAGAATTGCCACGTGACCGGCTTATTCTCGCCGTTTTCGCGCGCGCGGCCAGTGCGATCGAATGGGAGCCTGTCCGTCTGTGTGCGCGCGCGCGTGTGTGTGCCTCTCTCCGCGAAGGCCGCGCACTCTTTCGCTCGGGCTCAGGTGGAGAGCGCCGGCTCGCAGCCTATCTTTTTCTTCCCTTTCCCCGCTCTGTCCCCGGCTCCCCCCTCAGGCTTTTTCACCTGCCCCACCGCCGATCGGTATCGGGCGCGAGGCACTTACTTGCGCGGCCGCCGCTCGGCTGCGGCTCCCAAGCCGTGCTCTCCGTTAAAGTTATATTAGGCTGTGTAGTGCGCGCCGAACGACGAGTGCCAAGCGAAAAAGCCCCGCGAATACAACGTCCGAGACGAGAGCACCAACCCGAGAGACGCGCGAACCGAGCACCGCGCTCTATTCCTCCACCCACCCGACCCACGCACCCTTGTTTGATCTACCACGCTTCCTCGCTCTTTCTCTCTCTCACTTCGTGCTTCTACCCTCAACTCGTCTCCATAGGTATGGTATTTCTTTTATTTCTACCTTTTAACATGTCCAATTATCTATTAACACCTTTCCTCCCCCTTTGAACCAAACTTTTTTTCCGTCCGGTGCACTTATTTCTCTTTGATCGCGCTTTCGTATATTTATATCAACGAATATCGGAATGACCGTAAAAAGAATTTATCTCTTCACATATTTATATCAGATTATTGATGTACATTGATTTACTTAAACATTGTATCTCGACATTAAATACGATATGCACATCTTCACCATATTTATCAATCGAGTCATTTATTATATTTAAAATTAAATTGGGAATCGGGGTTAACTGTTGTATGAGCGCTTCTAACAAATTAATACACAGTATTGCAGTATATTTGAAAAAAAAGTCTTTGAATTTGGATTTTGACTATTTGAAATATATATACTTATTAATACAGTTTACAGAAAGTGTTACTAATAAATAGATCATTATCTGCTTATTGTGATAAGTCTAATTTCGAAAGTCACTCATAAGAAGCGCGAAGTGGGCGTGAGTTCTAAGCGCGCCTCAAGTTCGTTCATCAATATCCCCGAATATTTCAAAGTTACACGGATTTATTTGACGATAACCATCATTACTTCAGCAAAATTAGACGCGCGTTATTCGAGGCGTAATCGTTTTCGCCGCAAGCGCTGAAGTTCATTAATGTGGAATATATTTTAAAACGTATGTGCTCATACGCTAGATACTTTTTTATTTTTAACGACTTCGATAATCATGCAAAAGTTATTATTGTACTTGTGCTAACGCGACGCTTTGCTTTTCAAAGCGGCTGCACATCTGTTTGTCTGTATAGTCTGTCGCGTTGAAATTCTGCACGAATGCGCCTAATTAGAAAAGTGTAACAGTTGCTCGCGCTTTGCGCTGCTCGCATTAGCAGTGTAGTGCATCCATAACAATTGCCTTATTAATTGACGTACATCTGTGACAAACAAGGACAAATTTGAAAATTTCAAATAAACGTACTCTTACATAGGCCATTTTTTATTATTTATTTTTTTTACTAAGCTAGTGTAGTTACGCGTTACAAAAATTGCGAAATGAAAAGGTAATTAATTAAAGTGTACATTTTGTATTTTTAGCCGGAGCTGAAAATAAAAAAAACAAATGCACTTTAACGAAGTCCGGAGTTCAATGGATCCGACAGACATGATCGCAACACTTGACATTAACGTATTCAATGCGTCAGATGAGGAGCACGAGCATGCTCATGAGGATAGTGACGCAGGTACGATGACTGCCAAAATGGTTACAATGCTCACCCTTTGCTTAGTGAGCACTTGTATGGGCATCATTCCCATGCAGATCGCTAGATGCTGTAATATCATTACCAGGCCCAACGCCATAAGTAAAAGGTATTTTATTTATTTTGCTCCTTTTTCGTTTTTATCATTGAATTCTAAGCGTTTCTCAATAAAATATCCGCCACGCGCATAAGTTTTTAAACTTCGCGGCTGACGAAATAATAAATTTTTTGTATTTATTTTAACTCTGTATGTTTTCACTGTATTTACCTTTTGTGCACTTGTATGCGATTGTTATTGCAAAGTCATGGAATTTGAACAAAACAACGTTATAAATATAAATAGTTCGTGGAACGAGCTAAATATAATATTTACAACTTAACGTTTAAACAATATTTTACGAAGAAGACACAAGACGTCTCAAGTCTCGGCAAACGCGCACGCTCACGAATTTTTAACGTCCAAATGAAACGTATATATGTATAAACACCGTCGGATTTAGGCAACAAGTACACAAGAACTCGATTTTTCTGTAACATTATGAATTATTATTAATTTCAGGTCTGAGAAGTATGTTAGTGTATTACTGGGATTTGGAGGCGGAGTTTTGTTTTGTACGACTTTCCTACATATATTGCCGGAAGTTGAAGAAGGCGTGATGGAGCTTACGGAGGATAATGTTTTTCCAAAGTTGGACTTCTCGTTGGCGAAAATTTTTTGTTGCACCGGGTAAATGGAGAACGACTTTTTTTACGACCGATCATTTCTACATTTTTATAGCTTCATCGACGATAGCTGTCACTTTTTTGCCAGCAGAAATTTCGCTCGAGAGCGAAAACATTGAAAACAATGCGGCTATAAAATAAGAACGATAATAAAAATAGAACTGAAAGTGCAGTTTGAGAGAGAGAAAAAACATTTTTCAATCAAACTAGAACGATAAGCAATTAAAGCCACTGCCTACTCACCTGTCTACCTGTCTATAGACACATACCTCGTAGTCTTATTATTCGTCTTTCTCTATTTTAATTTCGTCTCTATTTTGTCTTACAGATTCTTCATAATGTATTTTATCGAGGAATTGGTTCACTCTCGAACGGGACACGGGGAGAAAAACAAATCAGCCATCAATGCCGCTCCAAAATCTGACAGTAAAATTAATATCTACACAACTGGGTCAACCGAAAGTTACGGTAGCACCGAGACCGTCAATTGGAAACAACACGGGGAAAAGTGAGCGTGATTTATTAAGTAGCATTATACGTATACATGTGATAACTCGCTCGATGATTAACGAAAAAAAACATGTAAAAACCAGATGCGACGTTGGCCACACTCATCTCGACGTCATTGACGGCTCCAGCAGCGCTCAAGGAGCTATCACGGGCCTCTTAATTGTTCTAGGCTTGTCGGTCCACGAATTATTCGAAGGACTTGCGATCGGCCTTGAGAGCTCCGCCACGCACGTGTGGTAAGTTTTGAGATTTTCTAAGAAAGATATTAAATTCATCGAACTTCCCTGACTCGTGCCTATGCCATCGTTCGCTTTTTACGAATCCTATTTTAAATCATAACCAACACAATTTCACGTGTAATTATATGGCTGCGCTATATTTAATTGTACATATGGAGTAAAAAAGAATTATGAAATTCTCATTGAGTAACGATCGTTGCTTAACCGCGTTTCAGCGTTACTTATTATATCATTCCCATAAAGCAACGCTAGATTAATGAAAACAAACAAGACTTGCTATTATTCTAGAATTGAAATTAGTAAACAATAGATCGACAAAAATGAGTAATTGACAAATCTTTTAAGGAATAACTTGTTACGATATATCTCGAGCCAAAATTTTACTTATTTGTTTATTTAGAAATTTTAATAGAAAAAATAACAATGTTTTTTTTTATCATAGGTACATGTTCGTTGCAGTGGCAATGCACAAATTCATCATTGCCTTTTGCATCGGTGTTCAGCTCGCGAGCACGCATACCAAGACGATACTGTGCTACGCGTACGTCTTCATGTTCGCAGTGGTTTCGCCGCTGGGCATCGGCATCGGTATGATGCTCATTGGAAAATCTACCGCCGCTGCTACCGGACCCATCACTGTCATTCTACAGGTACGACTAATTTTATATTATTCAGTGTAAATAAATTTTTGACAGAAATCATGGCTCAATGATTATAGTCATCATATCGAACATTTTTGTTTTTTTTTTAGGGTATTGCGGGAGGTACTCTAATGTACGTCGTATTTTTTGAAATACTGCACAAACACCGTGACGGCTTGATGCAATACTTTTCTATCTTACTGGGTTTCGTAGCGATGTTCGGCCTTCAAATGTTGAGTGAGTAAAAATAGTCTTTTTCTATTTCCAATTTGAAATAAGCATTCAAACATTTTACGATACAAGTATTGTTGTTGCATTGTCAAAAAAAAATAAAAAAATCGCTATTGAAGTAATGAAGACGTAAGCAATGCGGAATCATATTTCAATGGAGGTTCGACGGCTTGCGACTCGGGAGAAATATTTGAATACACGGGCAAATGCACGTTTAAATATTTCTCAATTATCATTCAACGCGTAGCCGTAACTGTTTCTCCCGGGTTTTTTTCACAAAGACGCCAAGTGCGCGCGGGCGTAAAAAAATCCAAGCTGTATAGCGGGCGTTTACGCTGCTCGACTAGTCAATGAAGTTTTTAGCCGGAGCTAGTGCCCCCGCGACTGTATACACGAGCGAGCGTTTAAGAGCGAAAAAAAAGGTTGAGTCAACGCGCTCCGTCTCTATTCACACGGCTCTTAAACGCACACGGCCAGGCAAAACATTAAAGCGTTTATTAGCCGTTAAGTTGGACTTAACAGCCGTCGCTTGCCGCTGCGGTATTGCGTGAATCACACGATCACAAGATGATGCCTCCTGCATCCTGTGCGTGCGTGCACAAGCCCAGAGCAGCCTCTGTCTGTCTTTGTACGATAAGACGACAGCCTCGACCGTCTAAAGGACAAATCAGAGGCAGATATATAAAAAGGCAGGAAAATTCGGCGTTTAAGCTCGATTTGTTTCAACGATTTCACCAAGTGCCTGTGTGCAATCGCGCGCTAGGGATAAATCAGCAGCCGAGTTGACGCAGTTGTGGTAAGGCGTAGCGCCCATTATTATTGCAATTTACACAATTTACAATAACTTGACAATTGCCCCATAGGACGAAGTCAATGTCAAGGTCGGCACTGCTCATTTGCGACGATTGAAGATCCGTGCGGGAGCCGCATCTATCTTGAGAGAAACGAGCGCAAAAGACAGCGATAAGTAAGCTGTATTATACGTTCGAGGAAACTCGTATGCTCCCGAGCAATTCGATTCAAGGATATTTCGGCTCGCGATTTAAATTCGAAAAAGCACCATCATTGCAGAGAGAAAGAGAAAGGAACGCGCTCACGGCCTACTTCTTGTATACTATATCCAAACGACGATATCGAACAAATTGAAATTGTTATTGGTAATTTTTCATACAAATTCAATAGTTAGATATCCAAGAAACGAAGAAAGTACGTAAGGTGCATACATAAAAAGATAAATAAGGAACAATAGCTGAGAAAGTGACAGTTGGAATTGAGAGGCCGCAGGGGGAGAAGGCCATTGGACGTTTTACAGCCAAACGTGCGCCGGGCGATTCCGGGGACGGTGGAAGAAAATTCAAGTGGTTACGTAGGTGTCCGGCGGCCGGTCGAATCGCGAGCCGCCGGAAACTTAAGTATTTGCCTGGAAAGAAAAAGTGACAAGGAGAAACCGGCCGGATCCGGCAAACAAGCGCAGCCGGATACATGTTGAGAAGCCGTTATCGAAATAAGCTCGGAGCGGCGGAGCTGTTGTTCTGCTCTCTGCCCTGCGCTAGCATAATGCATATGTAAACGATCAGTCAGCGGAGTAGCTGCCGACGGAGGATCGCCGTCGTCGGGGTAGAAAGGCCCGATGAATGACCCAATAACACAGATCACAGAGAGCTCACCTGCGGCGCGCGCGCGCGCTTGACAGCCCTGATTAACTCGCGCACTACGTGCGTCGTCCGCGCTGCATGCCGCCACGCTATATCCAGCCGAGAAAGAAAGAGAGAGAGAAATTTACAAATTCCAGGCTTTATCGAGGCTTTTCCCCGGGCCGCCGACGTCAGCAGAGTCGATTTCGATGAGGCCGCCGGTATCAATAGCCCGGATGAGCCATATTCTCTCTCTCCCGCCTCTTTAACTCGGTGACTGCACTATTTTTATCTCCCATTTACGCAGCTCTCGTTTTCCCCCGCGTCGAAAGTCGCCGGTGCGCCGGCCGAGAGAGGCTTCTCGGAACATTTTAGAAATCTCTCTCTCTCTCTCTCTCGCCTATACTCGCTTTTGTCGCGAACAACGCGTTTTCTCCTCCTTATAACTCGCTCGGACGCCGCGCGCGCGTCAGACCCTCGCGCGCGCCACGCCCCGACGCCGACGACTATCTCATTTCTCTTCGAATATCACAACTTCGGCATTTCTAATTTCATGTTTTTCACCTCTGACTGCGCGCGGCTGCATTTAAATGCCTGCTCGTTTATTAAGCGACTTCCCTCTCGACCGCTTCGGCTTTTAATTTTAATCTTTATCACGTGCATTTTGCACGGGTACTGAACGATCCTTGTATACAATACTAAAAATAAACTTCTTCGTATATTTGAAGTTAGATATTAGAAAAAATTACCTGTGTGTTTATTCAAATATCGCTTGACTTTACGATAAAACATTTTACCTTGTTCTCTATGTAATTGACTTGTTGGCGAATAAACTAGCAAAAATGCTATAGGAGGTAGTTTAAAAAGGTATATAAAACTATTGAAAATATGTTACGTTAATACAAAGTCATTGTGTACAAATGCACTTTTAATAAAAGAAAATATGAACAAAATAATCCAGCAGACTTGCACGAGGGGGGGCTTAAAAATGTTAATTGGCTTAAATTACAGACTATGCAGTTTAGATCTCTCATTGATACCTAGGCGAGCATTGATTTTCACCGTGGAATTCCGAATGAATTAAACGGTGACGAAATGTTGGTAAGCGAGCGAGCGAGCCCGAAGAAATAAATGAGTAGCGTTTCACATGGCTGCCCCAGCGATACACTTGCACTATGGTCACCCCCACCCCTGACCCCCGCCCCCACCGTTATCCCTAGTGGCAGCGCTCCTCGTTTTTGCAACAAAGTTAATCGTGAACGTTGCATACGTCCTGTTCGAGGATGCGCTCTACTTTTGGCTTTTTTGTCGGATACGGAAAGTAATGATGCTTCCGCCGGCTAAAAGTATAATTTCAGTCAATTTTTAATTGTAAATTTCATTTATCGCGCTTTTCGCTTATTTTCAAACTAATCTGAACATTACGAATCCATTGCATATTGTTAAGCTCCAGCAAATCCTGCCGGCTAAATAAAGCCGTAAGTCATCTTCGGATAGGCATCTGGAAAAAAATGTTGCTCGCGCCAAAGATGTGTGATATCAAGAGAAAATTGCAAATTCCGTGTATCCGCTGCCGTCCCAAGTCATTAATGATTTTCCTGCGGAAAGATTCTTAGCGGAAAACTGCTGCAACGCGCGCACGTGCGTGCAAAGAGCAGAAAGTCTATATGACGGAAATTGCCATCGGACATTAATTTGCGATTTAAGAAAAAAAAAAGGCAAATGTGCATCCAGCTGGTAATTACAAAATTCTCGCTAAGGGAAAAATAAGCTGTTGAGGATACAGCTCGACTTCACGGATGAAACGTTACGAGATGCGCGCGAGAGAAGGTGCTGCGCGCGCGTACGTTACAAGCGCGGTGGAAGTAAATGAGCCGAGAATACGAATCGTAATAAATCCAGGCAGGCGCGCAAATCAAATTGAAGAGAGAGAGGAGAGAAAGGGAAAAAGTGGAGAGTCGAGCGCATGGAAGAGAGGAAGGAGTCGAACGTCATCGGGAGCGGGAGATGAGAAGCTAGACGTATATAGCGAGAGAGGCGCACTCGATAGTGCAGCGCTAATATAGCTGGAGATAGATAGCGAGAGGCGGAGCGAAAAGAGAGAAAAACAGCCACGACATGGATGGCTCACGGTGGTATCCGGTTGGCCGTGACTGCGCCTCCAGCCCAAGATAAAAACGGTCATCCTACTCGCATCGTCTTTCTCTAGCCTCCCCCTTCCCCCTACTCCCCCGCTCTACACCTACTGCTACCGCTACTTTTTTTCTCTCACTCACTCTCCAAGTACTCATGTTGGTGGACTGGGCTGTCAGTCAGGGCATGTTGCTTTTAACACGTACAATAGTAAAATCAAGCAAAGCCGTTGTCGGATCGAAAGCTCATTTGAGAGCTGCGGAGGGAGAGAGTGAGTGGAGAGAGAAGAGAGGTGTGCAGACTAGTAAGTAGTTACTCTTTCATCGATCGCGCGGCTCTGCGCGAAGATGTACAAAAACGCACACAGAGCGGCCCGGGTAACCCAGAAAAAGAGCGAGAGCGTGTGCGCCCGAGAGCTGTACAGCGAAAGGAACAGAGAGAAAGAGAGAGGGAGAAGAGGAAGAGTGAAAGAGATAGAGCCAGGGGGTTGAGGATAGGAGGTGGAGGGGCTGAGAGATCCCGAGAGCGGGGGGAGTAGCGGAAAGGAAGAGGCAGAGGGAGAGCGAGAACGCAATGAGCGCACGTCTCACACACGTGACTCCGAACGAGAGGGAGAGAGAAAGAGCGAGAGCGAGCAACAGAGAGAGAGAAAGAGAGAGAAGAGCTGGAACTACAGTAGTAAGAGACGGCGGGCTGGAGCAGCACGGACGTAAGCGCGCCGCTCTCGCGTGTGTATACATCTATAGATGTCGAATAAAAAGTCGGGGGGCCCGCAGTACAGTGGCAGCTTTAGCCTTAGCCTTAGCAGTAGCAGCGGCGGCAGTAGTAGTAGTCACTTTTCGGCATAGTTTACCGCATCCACTTGGCCGGGTCTCTCTCGCGCGCGTCGTGCCAGCGTCAACGTCGGAGAGTCCGGGGAAGGCCCGCGAGAGTTGTTTGATGCTGCACACGACACATATAGACAGACGCACGCACACACTCAACGCTGGACAGAGTTGAGCGGCTGTATATGCACAACTGGGCGAAAGAGGGAGAAACGGAGCCAGAGAGTTATTGCAGCGAGGAGCACATACGCGCGCGCTGCTGCTGCTGCTCCTGTTGTTATTGCCGCTGCTGGCGTTGCTCCGCTAACAACCAGCGAGAGATAGAAAGAAAGAGAGATAAAGGTACAGCGCCAGAGGGAGAGAGAGACATGGCTACGGGAAAACGCGCTTATCGAAGCTTGGCTGCCGGTTCTGCTGCGGCGAGAGCTTCCTACAACGTCGTTTGCCGCTCAACTGCACCTCGGGCTTATTAACGCTCGCTCGGACTCTGTCTCTATGTGTGTTGTGCGTTGTGTGTGCCTGGTGAGCAGCAAGCCAGAACCTACCGCTCTCGCCTTTCATGCACTACCACTACTACGGCCACACTGTTACTACTGACACACCACCTACTACTGCAACTACCTCTACAATAATAATAAATTTCATGTGTCCTTACGCGCGAAAGGTAGATTTTCAATTTTTTATTTATTCTTATATTTTATTTTCGACGAGTGCTGGATTTTGTTACTTTTTTTTTAATGCCGTTAATATACACAATGATCGGTGCGTCCATTGAACACTATAGTGCCAACTCTGGTGACAATGATAGTGTACGGCTTATTGAGAGTCGCAGAGTACAGTAACGTAACGGAATGATAAATACGCAGCGTGTATAGGCATGAGCAAACGATCGACAGTTTTAATAGCTCGCGCGGCTTATTTTACATATTCGTTTTCAAAATAATAAGTAAATTTTTTGGGGCAATAAATAGTTAGATTCGAGCCACGTAATTTTAGTGCATCTGCGGACGTGGGTGTGTTTGGGTATTGGAAATGGATAGTCGAACCGGAAACTTTTGTTGAGCACAAAAGGAGAGAAGAGAAAAAGAATAACACAAGCTTAGCGATCATTTTCCGGGGGCAAATACTTTCGTTGCACCTTTGGCGCGTGAATTCTTAGGCAGTGATCAATAGATCGTATGTACGCGCAGCTCGGTATTCTGAGCGATCGATGTGAAAGTCCCTGGGCAACGGATTCTTGTTTACCGGCGCCAATTTCACCGATTGAATTTTCGTCGAAAATAAAATGACGTGTTTTTTAAAATAGTAAACACATAATTTTGATGATAAACTCGATAATCACTTTGAACATCGTGAAAAAACAGTTTTTTTCATTCGTCTAAAGTATATAGACTTTAAAACTACTTAAAAGCTTTTCTTTTTATGATACTAGTAATCTTCTATATGATTGAGTATAATTTCTAAAATTCGTAAAATAATGTTATCTGTATAGATATAGGTAATCTTTTGATTATTTATATCTTGAGATAACGTTATTTGAATTATTGAAATTGTTTCGAATACAGTTGTTGTTTTTTCTTATAGATTCTAAATTTATCGCATTTAAAATAGATACAGCTGAATCAAACTAATACTTTTTAAAGTTCTATTTTTGACGAAAAAGAAAAACGAACGAATCTCGAAAACATTTTATAAAATGCTTTATAACTGTTAAAATAAATAAATAAGATTATTTAAATAAATAGAATTCAATAAAAATTAGCATAAAGTCAACAAAATATTCAATAAAATATTTTTAAAAATTTTAAACTGTTTTTTCACTGTACGTGTTCTCGGATAAAATGTTTGTGTAACCAATCTTTTATTGAATTGAATATGTATTAACAAAATGCAAAGGCAATTGATAATCTTTAGCAATACTAATTTTTGTATTTACCTATCTTAACTACGGTAGCTCGAAATTTATCGCAGATTTCGATTGATCAATACAACATTGGATTAGCACACGTTATCTGTCTTCTTTTCAAAGCGATAAAATTTACATCATACTTTAAAAAATGCAAAGATTAAAAAGGAAACATTAAAATTAAATTTAAAATTTAAATATAATAATATAGGAATTCCTTAAAAAAAAAAAAGAAAATATTTTTAATCTATTTCCTCATTCTTCAACTACTATAAACATCGCAAAACTTAAAACATTGTCTTATAAGGTAAATAAGGAAAATGATAAAATATTCGTTAAGAATAATTTAAAAAAGAATTTAAGTCTATTTGCCAGGTAATAATACAGTTTATTTAAAATAAAGAAGTCAATCAACAAGTGTACGAAGCCTGACCTCGATCATTGCTATCGATTATAAATTGCCTTTCTTCTTCTTCTCCTCTTCCTTACGGTCCTCATTATTCTCTTCCGCGATCCCGAAACTCCTTCGATTGTTTGTATTTATTCCTTAACTTAAGCCTGCTTCCCTATTCCGTAATTTTTTTTGCTATTCTCCTCATTTTTACTCTTTGGCAAATTGAACAAGCAAAGAAACTTGCGGAAAGTAAAAGTTGCTCGTTACATTTCTAATTAGAAAAAAAATTTAATTGTTACGCCTAGTTGAATTTCTTTGTAATTGGCAAAAATCCATTACTTACAATTTCCCCGAGGAAATTCCTAGCTTTCGAAAAATTAATTTTTCAACTCTCGCGTACAAAAGTTCCTTCTAAAATTACGTTCCTTCCGCTAGGAAGATACAGTC
The DNA here is from genome assembly GCA_030522585.1 of Anagyrus pseudococci. Taxonomy (NCBI): domain Eukaryota; kingdom Metazoa; phylum Arthropoda; class Insecta; order Hymenoptera; family Encyrtidae; genus Anagyrus; species Anagyrus pseudococci. The sequence goes on along the minus strand of JAPYYQ010000712.1, from coordinate 30,798 downwards.
CAAGACAATACGAGCTTTGTATTCTTTTCTTCTTCTCCTCCAAGAGCAGTTAACAAAAGTCTCAGGAGCAAATGTTTACAATACTCGTACAAATATTGCAGCGATAATGGGATTCGAAAATAATCGATGAGAGCTTTGGTTAATCCTAGAAAAACGGGAAGACGAAAAAGAAGGACGAGAGAAAATCAATGCGCGCGAGAGGCAATAAATCTGTCGAGATTAATAATTATCAATAATTGATGTGGACAAAACGTGATTTAAGCCGGCCGAGCGGTTGAACACGCTCGATTTAATCGCGATACAGAGAAATGGAGAGTGGCCTAACATTGTGTGTATACAATCGTTGTAGCCGCGCAGCCGGATTAGTAAGAAAAAAAAATGTTGAATTTTATCTTGAAGGTGATAAGCCAAAGTGAGAAGCATCGCACGTGACGGCTTGATTACTCTCTTGGCAGCGGCCTCGCATGCTTTGGCCGTAAATGGCAGAACCAGTAGCAGCAGAGAAGTAGCAGCAGCAGCAGTAGTTTAGGGCACCGAGTGAAAAAAGAAAAACGGCCAGAGGATGGAGCTGCTCGGCTCGTCTCCGGCGTCGACGACCTCCTCGTTGTTTTCCTCCAAAGAGGACTCCTCGAGCATCAGCCCGTCGACGCTACTGCTCCTGGCCAAGGTCGGCTCGATGTTCGTCCTGGGCTTCGGCTCGCTCCTCCTGGGCTCTCTGCCGCTAATTATCGGTCGCTGCCGCAGCAAGAAGTGCGAGCACCGCCGGCCGATCGGTAGTGTCTCGAGCGCCTCGACGACGCTCACCTCCAGCTCGACGCTCAGCGACGACTCCCAGCCGGATTCCTCGCAAGTAATTCACTTCTCTCTCTCCCTTTTTACCTACACCCTCGCTACCAATCTTTCTCTTTTTTTTCTCATCTTCTTACTCTTTACACCGTCCCTTGACTTTTTTCTTCCCAATGGTCTCTTAATTGCGGATGTTTAAGTATGCCAAGTCGTCGGGCTGCTTGAGTAATGCTCTTGCTTATCCTTCCATTTGGTTTATACATCTTGAGCCAACGTTATAGCTCGGTGATAGTGTTTGATGATTTTTCAAACTGAATTTTATAGATGAACACGACAATGTCGGGTTTTTCATAATAATTTCACTGATTATCAATTGATTGATTGGGCAGGTGCAAAGTTTAAGATTCAATCGTATAAGATCGATGAAATGTATTGACGTAGTTGCGGCTCGTTAAAATGAGTCCGATATTCTAGTATGAAGTAATAGAATGTTATTATCGAGCGTCCGACGACAAAGGCCTATACTGAAGTAATTGAGCGGCCAGATCCATTGTTTCCGCCTCAAGTTAAGATTAGAAAGTTCGGTGTTATCGCGCGAAAGCTGAAATAGCGATCTACGGTATATGAACTAAGCGGAAAATAATCCGAAGCAGGGCCTGCTGACGTCTCTGCTGCTTTGCTTCGGCGGCGGTGTCCTGCTGTTCACGACGTTCCTCCACCTGGCGCCCGAGGTCCGCGACAGCATAAACAAGCAGCAAAAGGCCGGCCAGCTGTTTACCCTCGGCGACCTCAGCCTTGCCGATCTCCTCTTCTGCGCCGGCTTTTTCCTCGTCTACCTCGTCGAGGAGACGGTCCACGCGGCCCTCACGAACAAGCCCGAGACCTCGGACGCTCTCCTCTACCGCACGGTCTCGGTTCGTCGAGCCGGCGCTTCCAACCACAACGGCAACTACAACAACAACAACAATAACCACAACCACAACAACAACAACGGAGAACACCTGCAGCATCACCAGACGGCGAGCAACTGCAACAGCAGCAAGACGAGCAGCAGCGCCTCGAGCAGCGAGCCGAGGTCGCGCGGAGTCTGGCGCTCCGAGAGCTCGGACGTGGACGATGACGGCCTGCAGGCCTCCGCGACGCACAACTCCGGCCCCTGCCGGCCGGGCAAGCACGCGACCCTCCTCCTCTCCCCGGCCCCCGCCCTGGCCCCGCACTTCAACTGCGAGCTCGGCCAGCAGCAGGAGCAGCCGCAGCAGGGCCCGCCGACGCCGGCTGCGGGGGCACACGGTCACGCCGGGCACCACCACCTGCAGCAGCAGCAGGACAACTCGATGCGCAGCCTCCTGACGGTGCTCGCCCTCTCGTTCCACGCGATCTTCGAGGGCCTGACGGTCGGGCTCGAGCCGGCCCTCGGCTCGGTCATCTACCTCGCCGCGGCGATCGCCACCCACAAGCTCGTCATATCCTTCTGCGTCGGGATGGAGCTGTACGTGGCCGGGGCCTCGCGGCGCTCGATCCTCGGCTACCTCAGCGTCTTCGCCATGGTCACGCCCCTCGGCATCGCCATCGGCCTCGGGCTCGGCCAGGTGCCGAACAACGCCGGCGCACCCGGCGGCGAGAACGAGAGCCTCGGGCCGACCCCGACGATTCTCCAGGCGATGGCCGCCGGCACCCTGCTCTACGTCGTCTTCTTCGAGGTGCTCGCGCGCGAACGAGCCAACGAGAAGAGCGGCCTCCTCCAGCTCGCCGCTATCTTCCTCGGCTTCATGCTCATGCTCGGGCTCCAGCTCGTCAGTAAGTCCAACGCTAGTAACGCTTTCTCTCTCTCTCGTCACCTTGCTCTATCTGTCACTCTTTTGGCCAAATTCAAGCTTTCGGCTGTCATTGTGAGACCCACCTCTAATAACTCATTCTCGTTAAAGTTGCTCAATGATAAATTGACGAGGAAAATACAGAAAAAGAGGTTGAGAATACTGGGAATAAGAGAGAAGCATTGTTGTTGCTTTATGAGCGGTGCATTACATAAGCTCAGATTCGACTATAAGATGACAAAGAATACCGGTGCCAAGCGGATTTTACTACTAATCGGCTTTTCCTTTCTAATGGCAAACTTGACGTAGCAAATCGCAATTGGCATCTAAACATATTTTTACATTGTTTTTACGTCTTATCTCTATAGTTTTACGGACAAATAAAAAATCCTATGGCAATAATTATATCAGGCTGTACAGTCGGCGAACCTCGGCGTTCGAATGTAGGATAAAGTACTTAAAGTTCGCAACGTTATTTGTCATTATTATTATTATTATTAAAAAAGAAACAATAAAAATACAAATTATTTTTATTGGCGCGAAAGAAAATTTTATGTCTTTCAGGCTCTTATTCGCATTCTTTGGCTATATAAATATCAAATGCTAATAAAATACAGAGCATAACCACGATTATGCAAATGAATCTCCATTTATGAATTACGTCACGTGAATTTCAAGCCCAATACGTCAGAATAGGCTCATTAATAAAACTGTTATTAATTAACACATCATACATTTAAAGAATGAATAATCTCATCGGGAATGTTTCTCTATAGAACAGCATATGGACAAATTATAATGCGAAGATCATAATTTTCTCTTCAAATTTGAGGTTTTTTTTCAAATATTCTAAGCACTATTTAATTACAGGCATCCACATTTACATGTACAAGTAGAAATTTAAGTGGAAAAAGATTATAAAACTCTTATTTACATCGATAAAAACATGTGATCAATTACTTATTATCGAGATGAGGCTTATTAACGCTTGTAAACAAATTATTATGAAAATGCATATTCAATATTAATAATTGTAAAGAATTAAAAAAGAAAACAGTCCTAATTTAAAATCGGTATTTAATAGTTTTTACTGAATTTTCAGCTGCTCACAAGCACAGTCACGGCCATTCGGACGACGAACACAGCCATTCGCACGATGAAGACTTGAATGATAGCACGCAAAGCAACTATCTCATAGGTACGAATTATTTTTTCAATCTTTTCCAAACACATAAAATTTACCGATTTAATTTCATTATAAATTTAAGCAATTACAATCGACTATTGATTATATTTTATCGATGATATTACTCTTAATTAATTGGCGTTTAAAAAAAGTTGTTTTTTAATCTACGAAACTGAAGCTTTCAAAGTAATTAAATTAGATATTTAAAAGACGCAAAACGAACAAGATTCTAAAAATATTGATAGATTTCCATTAACAAAACGTGCGTTTATCTTTAGATATATGGATCCTCACAATCGCGTATGGGTGGGTCGGGGGAGAGAAGAGGGGTGTACATGATTTATAAGAAATACGTATGCGCTTATGATAGAGAGATTGGGGTGGTGTTCTCGGTGCATCTCAGTGAATTGAAGATAAATAAGTTAATCTGTTTTTTGTTGGAACATCTGATTACAGACGCGGCTATCGAGCGGGTAACGAACAAGGTCGTGGATGTTTTATCGACTACCGTGACGTAACCTCAGGCACATGGACGAAGAAGATGATCGCACACATCATGCGGCTGGTTATTGTGCCAGAGAATGACTGCTTGCGTCGAGCGCCTTACAAAAGCATCTTCTTTCTTTTGAAGCTACATAGCGCCCGAACGCAGGAACGTAATATATTTGTCGGTAGAAGGAGCGTACAAAAGTTTTAAGTATTCTAAGATTACAAGACGTTGGGGGGGGGGGGGTTGAAAACAAAGAACGAAAAACAAAAAAACGAAAACAAGTGTTGTGCTGCACAATATCGATATAAGTGTCCGTCCCGGCTTTTTATTTATCAGCGATCGGCTGTAAATTATTTCGTAAACTAAACTAGCATCGCGACGGCATAACTTTGTCTGCACACACGTTATATACACACAGACACGCAAAGATACATTTATTTTTGACATGCGCCTTTTTCAAAGCCTTCGTCATTCTACCTAAGTAAGTCTTACTGACAAGTACAATAATAACGTTCTTTTGTATTTAATTATTGTTTGAGTGATATTTTTTAACAATTTTATACACTTTGTTACAAAATTGTAACAGATGTTGAAATTTTAATTTTTTTTTCGAAAAATTCAATTTTTTACTTAAAGCTTTGTGAAAAAAAAGCTTTAATATAACTTTTTGTGATAGGTTTTATTGAGTAATACTGAATGCATTGTTTTATTATAAAGACTATATTATAATAAAGATACATATACATATATATATACACATATACATATTATTTTGATTATGATATATTTACAAAAATGAAAAAAGTACAGATGTAAGAATGATATAAAAGCAAATATAATTTTTATGAACTTATTTAAATTTGTTAAAAAATAATTGTCCACGCTTTTGAGATTACTACAATTATGATAAATTAATATAACTCTCAGTAGAGCAACCCTAGCAATATCTATTACATTTTTTAATATGTACAGTAAAAATAAGAAAAAAATTAATTTTTTTAAATTAATGTAGTTTTTTAACGACTGTATAAACTTTCTATTTTTTAAATTATACTTTTGTATAAAATTTCTTTCAATTTACGTAGACACTTAAACATTAATATAAATAATGATAATGTTTATATTATTGTTTTTAAAAGTGTTTCTGCAAATGTATGCATAGTAATACTTACTATCTTAATGAAATCGTTAAATAAATAAATGTCGTTTTATTTCGTTATCCAAAATTGTTAAACGAATTTCAAATAAATTAATGTCCAAGAAAAATTACTCTGCCAGATAAAATCAATTTAATTCGAGGATATTGTTGGTGTAAGCTGTCTGATGAGATCGTAACATTCCTGGAGTCGTTTACGGTCACCTATACGCTCAAGCGTCTTTGCTGCCTCGGCTAGCATGCCAGCTCGCTCACCCGGAGAGGCAAGCAGAAGGACAGGTAAATGTCGGCAAGCCAGGCAAAGGGCTGCGGCGTGCTCGCGCTCTCCACCGCCTTGCTCGTGCGAGCGGTCCTTACCACAGATTATCGAGCTACGCGAAATCCGGTGGTGCAGGCTTCGGTCCAGCAAAATCTGCGTTTTCACCGGTGTCGCACCGGCCATTATCCTAGTCGTTGCTTCATACAAGAAGATGCGCGGCAACAGGGACTAAAAAATTAAAGATAACATTTTTTACTTGTTTATGAACTTCTTAAAGTTAATCGAAATAAACTTACCGGTATATGCTGGCATAGTTGCCGCATGCAGGCTAGATCACGTTGGAATCCAACAAGTATTGAATTAATTGCCGGCTTTTTGATATCACCCTTAACTTCCTCCCACAGCGTTGTCCTCATCTCCAGTAACCAATCGCATATCCATAATTGGGTAAGCTAAATTAAAAGAGGCCCATTAAATTTATTTTCTACAAAATTTTCTACAAGATTACCACTTTTTTAAATGCCTAGTATTTGATAAAGAAATATCTTTAATCACTATATCTGATGTCTAGAGCCGCCACAAGAATTGCACTGCAGAAGTACTGCACAGTCGAGTTTACGTGCAATGCAACTACAATGCACTCTCGTAACAGCAATCCAGTGAGACTAAATATTATTATTTATAAAAATCAACAAACGCGACATACTAATAATGAAAAATAACTTACCAAAACATTCTGAGATGACTGCTGCTTACAGTTGTAATAAACAGTCGAATGTTCAAGTAGCGTGCTCGCTTGATCAATAATGCGCACTGCCATCCGCTTGGACGGGGATCTTGCTAGTTGTAAGAGGAGAAGTACAGCATGCGGTAAGGGATTACTATTTCCAGACTGCAGGTTTTTTTCGAATGGAAATTTGCCTTCAACTACATTCCAGGCGTCGGAATCTTCCTCTCCCAATCTAAAGTTTGCTGCCAAGCACATCACAGCACCCCACCACAATCCCACTTCGTCTTCCACTTCTGTATAAAATAATAATCAACGTATTAAAAAAAAAATAACAATAATTTTTTCGAATCAATCATAAAATAAAATACTAACTTGTCACTCCGATTTTGTCTTCGCTGCATATACAAAGATCGACGTGAGCCGAGAGCATAATCTTTCGTGAAATATCGAGCAATCCAGATGCATGGGCATCGCTAATTGTTCCAGCAAGCAGTCTCAAACCTTGACTGATAAGGTGCTCCCTGTAGGCTCGAGCGGCATAAGACAACGGCTCGGACTTGTTATTTTGCTGGGTAAAATCGCTTTCCTCTTTTTGTCCATAAGTCCACTTTTGGGATACCAAGAATCGCATGGCCTCGTCGTCGACAATCCATTTGAGCTTTTGCGGTACAACGGAAGATGCCAGAAGAACTCGAGCTTTGTTTAGGTAGAACTTGTGTACAAATGGAAAAATCGATTGTTTGAAGCAAAGAGCCGCGTTCACGTAGATTTCGGCGAGCATTGATTTCGGAATGGTGTCACCAGCCGCCTCTGCGTAGTTGACGGCCGACAAAGCTACGTGAACCAGAGAAGTCTTTGAGCCGCGCGAAAGCTTCAAGCAGAGAATGTGCTGATAAACAATCGCCATCTCGGTAGCGGATATCTCGGCGAGATACTTTTCCGACTTGTCGGCGAATTTTTTGCCGATATAAGAGACAGCTCTGCTGATGTAGAGACGGTGCAGGAATTGCCGGAAAATCTGCCAGTTGGTTGCGAAAAATACCTCCATGCGCGTGAGCGGCAGTTGATGCGAGAAATATTGTAGGCACTTGCAGAGATCACGATAAGCCTGCTCGTAATCATCTTTCGACATGTTGAACTCGGCCTGACGTCGCCAGCGATGGAGCTCCACCGAAACTGCGTTATCAGCTGGTAATACGGGGTCGCCGTGGAGAAGCAAGCGATACAAGCCAAATATCAAAAATAAAGTGTTCAACAGCCATGGGAATATGCTACTCCATACGTTTGGCTCCGAGTCTGGTTCATCTGATATGACGAAACAAAACGGTTAATCATTGATTTTTTTCACATATAATAAATTATAACTCTAGTGATATATAAAAACTGTTAGTACCTCTAAGCTGCAAAATTGTTCTGCCTTCATAATTCAGCTTGTAATCATAATTGAATTTGCCCATATTATTCATGACAAATCCAAGTGGATTGAAAGCTAGAAAGATAAACAGGAATGCACAAAGAGAAACGCGAGTGTGGTCGGACATGCCTTTGTTTGTCGAAACAAGAGGCTTGTGTAAGTTTTGCATGATTTCTGGTTCCTCCTTAACAATCGTTGGCGAGGGTGAGGATGGTGATAAAGGCGCTGGTGCAGGCGATAATGATGGTTCGCTCGTGTCTGAACGAGGTGGTGTTAGATCGCCACAAACTAACATGTCGCGTAAATTGTGCCGTTGAGCTGCCATTTTTAACGCCATATTTTCTGCTTTTAATTTAGCATTGGAATTTTGTAAGTACCTATAATAATAAATTTTTAAATATTTATTATGTTCACTACACTTATAAAAATCTAGACATTCGTTGCATTGTTAATTAATAATAACCTTATGTGCTCAATGGTTTTCCTCAAAATTGCAGATTTATTGAGTTTTGCATCTACTCCTACCACAATATTTTTGAGTTCAATTATTTTATCATTTATCGATGTTCGATATCGTCGCTCGATTGCGTTATGCGCACTGCGCTTGACTTCTTTCACTTTGGGCACTGTCACATGTGTACTTGTATTTATTCTATTTATTTGTACTTTATCAGTATCCAACACCAGTGGGATTCCTTAAATATCAAATAACAAGATTACAACTTAAAATATTAACTTAATTGTAAGATTATAAGTGTTTAAATATTACAGTTACTGCAAGTTATACATAATTAAAAATAATGTTTTTAATTACATGTATGTTATGTATATAATTTAATAGAAAAATACCTGTTGCAAGTACAGTGCCATTTCCAGTATTTACAAGTGTGTGAATTTGATGTTGCACTGGAGCAGTATTAATAGTTTGTGATGTTCCAGAATAAACAACTGGTTCTGACTTGATTAGCTTGGCAGGTAACAATAATTGTCTTTGCTGTGTTGTTACAGGTGCCAAAGTTACAACTGGAGATGGTTGAATGTTGAAATTAATATTTGGAGAAACAGTATAATGGGAGCCAAAAACAGCTTGTGCTTGAACAGGGGCTGGAGCAATTTTTTCTGGTGCCTGTTGTATAGGAACACTAGTCTCCATTTGAGTTTGGCGTTGAACATGCTGAGCCGTTGCTGGCATTATTGCAATGTTTGCTTTTATATTTTGAGGTTCTTGAAACAAAGGATCCATTTTGACTTCATTGGAATTGGAATTTAAAAAACTGAATTCCAAGTCTCCTTCTTCCAGAGGTAAAGAATCATCCAGTTCAAGTAAATTTTCATCGCTGAATAAATTTTCATTGTTCAATAAATCATTTTCACAATTTGTAAGAAGATCTGAAAATATAAAAATATTATTATTAATAATAATAAAATCAATAATTATTATTATGCAAATAATAATGATAATTATAATTAGCCAAATGAATATCATAACAAAGTATAAACACTACAGAGTGGTTACAGTAGCTGCAGCAATAACTAGTGCTGTTTATAAAAACAAAAGCAGAATTGACAGGTTTTTAAGATTTCACTACTTTCTACTCCAGTATAAAAAAAAAAAAACTAAAGCACCATTATTTTGTACAAAAAAAGGTAAAGGCAACGACTGCATTATTAATGAGAAAGCAAGACATAATTAAGGAGAAGAGAGGGTAGAAGGGGAAGAGTGGGAGGGGATCGACGTGGTTAAAAATGCAACAGCAGCAATTGATTTGTGCATGTACCATCAAAACCGGTCATGTCGCTGAGGTTGAAGCCGTCGGCGGCTGGGAATCCGGAGAAGTCGTGCTCCGGGATCGGAGCCCAGGTGTCGCCGTCGCTCATCCTGGCTTGACCTCGGCCCCTACGACGCGATCACATCAACCACCAAATGAATAAACTCGCAACCGATCGAACGAACAAACAAATAAACGAACAACACGAGTATGGCGCGTCGCAGGTTTTCCAGTAGTAGCAAGTAGTAGTGGCAGCAGCAGCAGCCGAGAATGTGTCAGGCGCAATGAAAGCCAAAAAACAGCCGCCCGATCATCCGACCTCCGAACCAACCAATCTCGCCCGCGCTCCGAATCAGACGATATTGCGTCACGCGTGTTCACAAACCCATCCAAACTCTCTCTGTTTTCCAAGCCAGCTCGGCCGGTAAGCTTGCGACTCTATAATATGCGCGCTTTTCAAACGTTCGGCTTATTTGATTTTATGTATCTTTATCAGCGCGTTCCAAAAGGCATAGCTATAAAATAGATGCTCCAAAGTGTATAAATACTGCTGGCCTGCTGGCCGGCCGTTGTTGCTCTGCTGTTTCACAGCTTTAGCAACAGCTGACAGTCTGCTGCAGACTGTTTAGGTATACATATATGTATATACTCACCTTATCTCTAGTACAAACAAGCGCTTTCCAAACTGCAGCGTATCTTAAAAACCAAATTTCGATGATTCAAATAGCGCCGTGCTAAACTCTATTTTGTCGTTCGGCTATCATTCAGCTGTACAGATTTTCCTTTTTTGTTTTGTTTTCTCCATACTTCAGTATTTTTAATCAAATCAAATTTTATTTACCTTTCCTAGATTGGCTGTAGTTACTAAGAAGTAAATTGTAAACCATGGCTTATAATTAATTACACCAAAAAATTTTCCAACAATGGAACTGACTTGAAGTTATAAATTATTATCATCATCACCATCATCATCACTACAATGGAAACACTACATATTCTTATATTTATTGGAATCATTCATTTAATATTTCTTTTCTTCAATACTATATTTGTGGTGAGAAATTATTTTTAAATGTACACATTTTTTGTACTTGTGTATATTATTTAAAATTTCATGCTGTAAAAAGGAATAAAAATTAATTTTTGTTTTTTATTTCAGTCATGTATGCATTTACCCTATCTTACACTTTTAAAAAGATGTGGTATTGAAATTCAATTATTGCGCATAAAATGGTTTACAACTTCTTTTAATCGTTCTTTAATGAGATGGGGATTAAGTCATTCAAAATTCTGGACTACATGGTTTAGTACAGGATTAATAATAACAATTATGCTTCTACCATTATCAATAATTGCCATTTTAAAAATGACAATTGATAACTGGTCTAATGAAACAGAATTTTCTAATGAAAATAAAGCACAAAGCATAGAACTAATGGTAAATAATAAATTAATACCTACAAATGTTAAGGTTTTTTAAAATTGTATATAATAAATATTTTTACTAAAAGATTCCAGGTGTTAATATTCCTTATAATCAAATGGGATATTATATATTATCATTAATATTAAGTAGCACAGTTCATGAACTGGGTCATGCAATGGCAGCTGTAAGAGACGATGTTCGCTTTTTTGGATTTGGAATGATATTATTTTTTATAATTCCAGTAGCTTATGTAGACATAAGTGATGAGCAACTTAAATCTCTTCCAATTAAAAATCATTTAAAGATATTATGTGCTGGAATATGGCATAACATAGTCCTTGCTGGAATGGCTGTTTTATGTTTAGGCCTTGTTACTTATTGTTTTTCTCCATTTTTTAAGATTAACTCTGGTATTTATATAAAAGACATTGCATCGGTAAGATGATACTCTGTTTATGTACCATTTACTAATTCGATAAATTATTTAATAAACTCAAAATCCTTCATTCTTATCCAGAATTCACCATTATTAGGTCCTTCTGGTCTTTTGACAGGTGATGTAGTACATAAAGTCAACGATTGCAATGTAAAAAATTCAACAGACTGGCAAACATGTATTTTATTAGCAATTCAACAACCATCTCCTGGATATTGTATGACAGAAAAAATGATCAAGGTAAGTTAAATATAGCTAAAAAATTTTAAAATAGTTTTAAATTTTGTTATTTTTACAGCAGTTGGATAAATCTGTTACAGTACCAGAAAAAAAAGGTGATTTAGATTGTTGTGATCAGTATAATAAAGATAAAGGATATATGTGCCTTGAACATCTAGAAGGATTTGATATTCAAATATCTAGATCAATAGTTACACGTTTTTGCCTACCTATTCGAGTTGTGGTAGAAAGCTCTCACAACTCCTGTCAAAACAATGACAATTGTGTTCTGCTTAATGATTTATGCATTAAGCCTGTCTTAGACAATACAACAAAAGTAATTATAGTTATGATAATTTAAAATTCTTCATATATTGTTTGCATTACTCTTCTATTTAATTATTTTTCAACTACAATTTACAGATTGTTCAAATTCAAAGATATGGACATAAAGATGTATTATTTTTTGGACATCCTTCAGAAATATATTACACCACTGAATGGAGCGATTGGGTACCAAGATTTTCTTTTCTCAGTCCAAATTTTCCAGAAGCTGTAATTTTACTTTGTAAATATATTGCAGTCTTTTCTTTGGGTTTGGCTGTAATTAATGTTGTTCCTTGCTTTTATTTTGATGGTCAGCACATTACCAAATTGTTAATAGATTTATCTTTAAAAAATAAGGTGCATCAACAAAATACAAGAACAGTTATTTCATTCGTTATATCATTTAGTTTTACGCTACTTCTGGGATATAATTTATTAAATGCGTACTTGAATAAAATATCTTAAATTTTATTACTATGATATAAAAGTTATTGTGATACAAATTTTATAATTATTTAAATATGTACAGTTAGGTATTCATAACAATTCTTCAATTAAAAATGTACAGACTTTTTTATATTGCGTACTTTTTCACTTAATGTTTACCACTAGTTTATGTATTTGTATTTACTGCGTTCTTCCCAAATTTTTCTGAAGTTCACGTAAGGATTTTTCACCATGGTCTATCAAAGCCTTTATGTGTAGCTGTCAACGATAGAATTATATGATAAATAACATTAAAAATAATAAGCACAATATTAATAATTACTCAATAAACCACATACATCATCTGTAATGCTTTTGTAAGTTTTGAAATCAGATCTAGCCCAATTTTTCATATATGCTCTATCAGTCTTATCAGGAATCAAGTTTATTGTTCTCAAAATATTTCTGTACAACTTTAAAACTTGTCTACTACTCATAAACTACAAAAAAAAACATAATATAAGATATATGGAAACTATAAATTTATAAATTTAAATTCATAACAATCATAACCTGCTTTAAATTCATCGGTGTTGAACCTGGCTTCATATTAATTTTATTAATTTTTATTTCACCAAAATTTTAAACACAAGTGCATATTTTATTAATCTTACAATTATATTTATCAAAGAAAAGGGTTAAATGTATCACAAACTGTTTACATGAAAATTGGTCTTGTTCTTATATAAAATCCAAACTGGAGGTTGGAATAATAAATGCAACAATGTAAACTTACCTTACTCATTCTTTTAAATTTCAAGATAGAAATGAACTTTTTACATCATTTATAAAAATAAAGGGGTAGGTGAATAAATTTTTTATAAAGTGTAAAACAGAATAAAAATTGTTATTACAAACATTTATTAATAAAAATTATAATATAGTTCTAGAATATTTTATAAATAAATTGTAGTACAAAGATTTTGTAGCAATAATAATCTAAATTATTCTTATGAGAAAAACGCCGTTTTCGGTGTGTTTCTTTGTTGATGTTGAGATTATGATCGCGTTCGGAGGGTTTCGGTAGAAAAAAACATATAAAATTGTTCATTAGATTCTTAGCTTCACGATGATATAAAAATTTATATAGATTATTGACCTAATTAAAAAGGTTTTGAGTATTGAAGGATGCCTATTTTCCTAACCTGTGTGTCTGTTACAATGGACTACGTATATCATCAAATGTTAAAAACAGAAAAATTTTCAAAAAAGTAAAAATATTCACGCTAAATCTATCGATAAGTTTAATTTTTTACATAATAAATCTTTTAAATATTATTAAAAAGCTATTAATCTTTTTATTCCCGATAGGTCAATAATAGCCACTTTATTTACCTAAAAATCGGGACAGAAACACTGCTTTATGTTGAGCGGGGTTAATGAGTCATTCTTCCCGCACTTTTCGGGAATAATGACTCATTATTCCCGTCTTTTGAAAAAAAATAAAAAAAGCTTAAAATTTTTAGTTAATTATTATTATTATTGATTTTTCCTGCCGGCGGACGAAAAGTGACAACATTACGGCCGCTGCGCGTCCGAAATTTGTCGCTTTTCGTCGGCGCCGGCAGGAAAAATCGTATACGCACCACGGCCGTAAATAAAGAAGCCTCAGATCACCTGTTTTATCACCCGAGGCGAAGCCGAGGGTGATAATTACAGGTGATCTGAGACTTTCTTTATTTACGGCCGTGGTGCGTAATGTACTATTTTTAAGTCGTTAACTTATTTAACACAAATATGGTGACTTTAAATAAACAAAATAAACTAATTAACATTAGATCATTCTTAGATCGTTTTTATTTATTTAGCATTTCAAACCCTTTAAAGGTTTATATTGCTAGATCGTTCTTTTAATTGGAAATTTCACAATTTTAAAATAAAATTTGAAAATATAAATTTAAAATAATTTTTACGTAGAACATTTTTTTAATGAAATGGATTAGAAGTTTTTGGTTCAGGTAGGGGGGGGGGCGAAGCCTCGCTGCGCTCGGGCAGTAAACTTCATCCACGGGAATAACAGGCTGTTTCTGCCCCTTGTAACATAATATACTATTATTTTCATATATTAATTTCGTGCACTCAATTGACTCGCGAGTGCGTGAAGAACCTCTTTAAGACGTAAGTCTTAGACCGCGAGGCTATCGACGACCCCTTAACCATCTCGAGGCTCCCGGAAATTATCAAAATTACATTCGTGTTCAACTTTCCAGTACTCAAAAGATAATCAATAATATACTTTGTAAAAATTATAGAATGTACTTTAAGGAGGCTCGATACCTTTTTTTGGCTAGGTAGTAGTAATCAGTGTTAAAATACCCTAATCATTATGTCTCTAATTTTTTTAAATAGCACTTCATTTAAGAAGAGCCATGTAATTTTTACATTCGATTTTCATGAATCAAAGCTTATTCTCTTCCTTAGACAAAATCATCCCGAGGTACCGGAGGTACTTTTGCAAAAACTTTTATATATAACTAAGTTTTATTTGTTTATAAGGCTGTAGCAACAAAATAAAGCCTCGGTTTAAAAAAATGTATTCTACATTCTCTTCTTGTTTTTTCCCGTAGAATCGATTGGCATAATTGGATTTTTCAATTTCTGACTTTTTTTTATATTTGTTTAAACAATTATTACAAAATTGAAAATTTTGAAAAGAGAAAAAATAGGAGTACTTTTTTTTAAAAAAAAAGCTGACGTTCCCGCAGGAATCATAGACCTACCATTGTTGGTCTAGGCTTGGGACTTAATGGGTTAAACCATGAATTCCCAGATTGCATCCTCCTCCTTTTCAGTTCGTGATTTCCCATCCATACTGAGTGATGTGTTCTCCTATGTTATCACACGCACAGACAAGGACCATTATAATCCGGAAGCACAGGTGTCCGACCTGATGACATTAGGAGCAATGAGAACTGAATTGGGGATATCAGTATTGGCATCTTTGATCTGTGAACAAGCCAGGCTGGTCTATTTCAATTATCATTCGACATCCATACACCTTATCCCCCTACTGTACCAACCCCTGAAAGATCTGCTGCCAGTTGACGACCCAACATTTCGTTCAGACTTGACCAACTATGACAATATTAAGACATTAGTAGAATCATGTCCTTACATAGGAGTGAGATCATATCTCCCTCAGAAATTTCAGATCCGGACTATGCCTTGCCTGGTTTATGGGGCTCTCTTATACTATGCTCGGACCCTAACCACAGAGCAGGAGAAGTTACATTTTGCAGCTTACAAGGTAGATAAGGTCAAGGCGCATATCACTCCTTATACAAAGCAGAAGTATGTGCAAACAATAATTCAACTCCTCCCTAATCCATCAGTGACAGCTGAACTCCTTCAGGTATTAGACTTGGAAAAGGGTACACACTTAGCAGATAGTCTTGATGACAAGACACGCCGTGAGATTCTGAACATGTTGCGACATGATCCCAATCCTGGACCCTGGGCTAATGACAGAATAATGAGAGAGAATGCTGATTACATTAACAGGTTAATATCAAGAAAGTTAACTGATCCACTGGACAAATTTCTCAGGTTAGAGTATGATTCAAGGGTAAAGCTTGCTAACCATAAACCAACACCAGAGCAGAGAATACAAGCATTGCAAGGGATAGAGGCTTGGAATGCCCAAATTAGAAGACAGATAGAAGATATGGTCTCCTTGGCTGATAGACTACCAGCTATAAGCGTATATGGGCAAGATATTATCCGTAATGAGCTAGCGATCAAAGTGTCAGCTATCTACGAAGAACTCATGGATCAGCAGCCAGCTCCAGCCAATCCTCAATAGGCTGATAATTTTTATAGAGAGTTATGACTACTACAATCACTTAATCTAAGATATAAATAAATAAATATATCTATGGCTATATGTATGACAATTGACAGATATTGACAAACAATTTATTTTTGTGATACTAAAAATCCAAAAATTAAAGGATTATAAAAATAACACATCTTATTATTATATATTCAGTTTTAAATTAAATTGAATAATACTAACCATTAATGTAATAATATTTTATAATAATGGGATTAATATGAATCATCTAATAAATAAATGAGTAAAATATTTAACTAAATCTATCATTTAGTCTTTCTTTTTTGGCTTCTTTGGATTACGAGATCGAGACTTGGCTTTACAAAGAGGACAAATAGGTGCATTTCTGTGAATTTGTTGATGGCATGAAAGACAAGACTTCATAGGTGGTGGTTGTTGCCTAAAATTGACAATACAAGGTCAATGATCATGTATGTATATTTATAAATAAATGGTATATCAAAATTTATGATGTGGTAAGAGAAAGAAAAATACCTAAAGGTAGGAGCTGGTGGTCCAGGTGCTGGAGGAAGTGGTCTAGGTTCAGTTTTGCTAGAACCCTGCAAAGGTTGTGGTGCTAAAAAGGCATTACTTCCTGGATGTGCATTATGTGAATGCATATTTAATGGCGCTAATAAATCTTCTCCTCTAACATCTACACGCCATTCATTCTTTTGAACTGGACGCTCAAAATAACTAAAAGAAAGGGAAAATTGATAAATACAATGTTTTTGATAACTTTAAAAAACCAAAAGCCAAAATTTAAAAATAGGACTTACTCTGGAGTTATATCTGAATCAATTTCATACAGTTCTGGTAATCTGTCAAGACCCAAATAATCTCTTCTCATTCTATCAACATCATGTTTTAAAGGTTGATAATCATTGTTATGAATTATTTTGGCAGCTTCCCTTGATCTATTTCTTGCTTCTTCAGCATGTTTAATTACTGATTCCATCTGAATAAAAATAATAATAACAATTAGAAAGGTTAAAAATAGAAATTAACAAAAATAGACAAGCATTTAAAATTTATATCTTACTGCATTAATATCAGCATGAATTTGTCTCAGTTCCTCGACATGAGCCATTTTTTCTTGCATTAGCAAATCCATTTCCTGTTTGTACTCCATCAAATACTTTTCTTCCAATTCAGTTAATTCAACTTCTTGGAAAATTCTTTGTTTGATCTTATCCAGTTGAATAGTTTTTGATCTAATCATCAGTACATTGCAGAAAATTAATTGTTATTAGTAAGCAGTAGTAGAAAAACAAAAGGTTTATTTTTGTAATACATAAAAAAAAAGAAAACAGAAAAATTCTTACCTAATATCCTTCAAAGCTTCAAGCTTTGCAAAGAGAATCGGGCCGTCAGGAGTTGCCATTATGAAGATGTAAGTACAATTGACAAATTAAAGTATAAACAAGCAGTCAACTCTGCCAGAATCGGAACAATTGCGTTTAGATCAAAGGAAGATCTTGCGTCATTATCTAAAATTCAACCGTGTAGTTGATTAAAAAGAAGTTTGGCAGCTCCAAAGCATCGTCAGTCCTTTATCTGTTCGAAATCCTCGTACGATTACTTGCTGTCCGGTCGTATTTATATCCTCGCGTCTCCTCAGTCCTTCTCCATAGAGCAGAGTAAGTAACCTTTCACTGTCGTCTCTCGTCGTCTCACCGAGCGCAGCTTCCTGACTTCAACACGAATATTCCCTTACGCCGTACACACCATAACGCACACGTCCTCGTACAAAGCCAAGAGCCCGAGCAACAGAAAGACGCGCTCCCCTTATTTTCTCATTTTGGCTGCGGCTTCCCCTGGCCCCTGCTGCTGCTGCTGCTGGATGTGTCGAAGGGGGAGAGGAGAGGAGAATATGCTATCTCCTTTCCTTTCCCACTCCCTCTCGTAAACTCTATCTATCTCTCTCTCTCTCTTGCTCTCTGTATATCGTACACACTGGAGGTTCGTCTGCAGCAGCAGCAGTTTAAAGGAAAACTGAGGGTGTTTTGAAAAATTCGGAGCAAAAAGAGTGGAGTGAATAATACTAAAATGTTAGGCTCGTATCTCATATTCTATAGTAAATGGAAATAAGAAAGTCAATGTTAAAAAAAAATGGCATAGCCAACGTTGACGTTGACTTTTCCCATGCGCATAGCTATGGGGGCAGGCAACTTGAGGGTGTTGAGGCAGGAGCGGCTGTGTAGCGGAGCAGTGGCGCATTGCCGGAACGTAACAGCGCCATACTGACTCCAGCCTCCAGGTCTCCTTTTTCGAAATATAGGGATACATTGGAATTCGGAGCATATTATCCGCAGCATCCAACGCTTGCTCTACACACTACTCCGTTAATCATCGACTTGAAGTAATAAAATTCTCAACCCGGATTGTCGACTTGGCACTTGTCAAAGGCACATAAACTATAACCAATCAAATTAACCGCACTGTTTTAATATTTCTTTTATTACGGAAAATTCCAATTGTTTATTATTTCAATAACAGTTAAAATTTCAGTTAATTCTTATTATTGTTTTTCTAAATGTTTTGTCACTGGTATTATTTATAAATTTTATATTCTCACGTGCCGAATTAATCTTTGAGATTAAATTTTTATTAATTGGATTTGAATTCGACGGAGCTACCGAAAATAACTTTATAAGCTTGACGATATCACGTGAGCATACATAGAATCAAAGCATTTAATCTCGTCAGAAAATCGTAGTGGAAATAATTAAGTTACTGCGGCCAGCGTATACATTGGCTACTTTGTTAAATAACACCTGCATACAATATTTATGAACGTAAATTGGGGATAATTAATAAATTACAATTGATGGAAAAGTAATGATCGTAACAACAAAAATAATTGATAAAAAGTTTGAAATGTTGATAAAGTAGAAAAATGCAAATAGCGAGTAATAAATTAGCCTGAGGGAAGGAGAAAAAAAAGGTGAGCAAGGAATGCGGCAAGAAACGGCATTTTTGTGCAGTCAAAAGTCGTTCGAAAGGAAAAAGTCCGTAAAGCCAATTATCTACTTAGTTTTAACGGCAACGACCAATAAGGTGGGCCGCTTAGAGCGTTGTGGCAAGTGTTACAACTGGAAGCGAGTTGAGGGAAGGATAAAGAAAGGGAGGAGGATTGTGGTGGCGACGACGGGGGACAGGGGGAGATAGGGAGAGAGATTGGAACGCGAGTAGTAAAATCCTAGTAAAATAGCAATAATGTACTTTGACGCTCGACGACGGTCGGTATAAAACACGGAGAAGAGGGAGGCGAGAATAAAGCAGTGTGTATAACCGAGGTGGCGCGGACAGCAGCAGTAGGCAGCGCGCACGGCGCAGAGAGAGGGAGAGAGAAAGAGAGAGCTCCGGCAGCAGCAGCAGCAGCAGTAGCGACAGTGCGAGAGAGAACCGGATTTCTTCGGTTTCTCTTTCTCAGATCGGACGATCGGAGTTTCGGAGTTTCGGAGTCGAAAGCGCGCACAAGCGCACCAGCACGTCCCCACGAGCGCCTGCACTGCAACGACATCAGCAGCGAGGAAGTCAACCAGAGTAGAGTAACAACGGAGTCCGGGGAGGCGTAGTTCGGAGGAGAGTGCGGAGCGGAGCGGACGAGCCAGCACATCAGCAGCGGCGAATCATTTATAGAGACAAGTGCTCTCTCTTTCTATTTCTCCTCTCTTTTTCCGCTCGGGGTACAGCGGCGCGTGTGTTAGTGTCCCTCTGGTGCGTTTACTGCTGCTGCTATACTGTTATTATTACCAGTACACGTATATACATAAGAAGTACAGAGAGAGAGAGAGAGAGAGAGAGAGCGAGAGAGAGAGAATAGCTGTCGTCGTGCCAAGTTACTCTGGTGAACGAGAGGCGTGAAGAAGAAGACGAAGAAGAAGGGGCGTGAAAGAGGACGAGGCTAGGTTAATCGACGGTGGTTGGGTCAACAGTGGGTGGATACCGAAGGCGGCGGCTGCTGCTCCCTTGTCCGAGCGGTGGCGGCGGTGGCGGCGGCTTGACACTTGTCAGAGCTCGCCATGGCAGACACGACCGTTGACGCGACGCGGCGTCTCAACGTTAAGAAGCAAACCCTCGACGACGCTTATGCCGCCCCGGCGAACTTTCTCGAGATCGACGTGATTAATCCGATCACACACGGCCTCGGCAAGAAGCGCTACACCGACTACGAAGTCCGGATGCGAGTGAGTGTGATAGCCCCCCGATAGTGATTGTCGTTTCACCACCACCGCCAGCAGCACTCCGAAAGCCCCGTTTTCTCTTCCTCCTGCTTACTCTGCTCCTTCTGCTCCTCTTTCGTTGCGCAGCCATGTAGCGACTGCAGCTGCTGCTGCTGCTCCGCGCAATAACAATAATGCTATTAACGGATCACCATGTCTTCTTTTCTTCTCCGCTTGATACACATAATCGTGCAACCGGATGTTATCATGCTCCGAGGACGGGCAGAGAGACGCTCGTCTCTCAGTCGAGTGCCATGAGAGCAGTGCAAACGCGCGTGCGGCCTTGTTTTGTTTATCAGCGCTTATATTCGCTCTCCTCGCCGGCCGCCTCCCCGAATCACTGCAGCCGCCCTGCAGCAGCGACACTCTCGCTCCATTCTCATCTGCGGCTCACCTCCTCCTCCGCAATCTCATCATATTATTCTTACTTCTGCTATTTTACGATAATTTTCACAACAGCCCCGGACCACGTAGGCGTTGCAGCGCCTATTGAACAAAGGCGAGGATACCCGCCTATATCGCTTTTAACGCGAGATTCAGGATGAGGCTCAGGTTGTGCGACGCCTCCTCCCAAGCTCTCAGACTGGCGCTCGCGCTGATAATGACTAATTTTTTTAAAATTCCTCTTACTGCCTGCGTAGCAACAAGTGTCAACGTTTTCTTTCTCACCATAACTCCTCGCACATCTCTTATTTTCCCTCGATAAATTTTCCCTATGACAAATTAAAAATCCAAAAGCCAAATTCAATATGATAAAAATTTAATTTTCCTTCCAGACAAATTTACCAGTCTTCAAAGTTAAAGATTCAAGTGTGAGGAGAAGATATAGTGACTTTGAATGGCTAAGAAATGAACTCGAAAGAGACAGCAAGGTTTGCAAATTTTTCGCCAACTACTAGAAATTCAATCAACTTTTCAGTTTTCCTCGAATCTAATGTCAACATTCTATTTACAAATTTATTGCAGATTGTAGTGCCTCCATTGCCAGGCAAGGCTTGGAAAAGACAAATGCCTTTCCGGGGTGATGACGGAATTTTTGAAGAAGACTTTATTGAGGACCGAAGAAAGGGTTTAGAAGTGTTTGTTAATAAGTAAGTTGATTAACTGATTGACGAACAATCACATATTTCCATTTTTCTTAATTCCAAACTCCCTTTATTTTTGCACATCAAGGTGTTTGCAAGACGCGCATCGTTTTAGTCTAACATTAACCTAATCCGAGGATCATTATAAATTGGCCTAAAATAGGTTAGGTAGAACCGCGAAGAAATGCGCAAAAGATTGAACGTATCTATAATGCGATTCAATGTATATATTGCCAACTGAAATAGAACCAATTAGCGAAATGAAAACTATTAATTTGATTAGCAATCGATTTATTTAGAACGTAAACATGTTACATACGGAACGATTACAAAATTTAATGTACTTTTTTTAAGGGGATTATACTCTTTCAGTTTTTGTCTTTTCACAATACTGCATTGGAATAAAACTATTTATAGAAATTTATCCTTTTTATATAAATAAATGATAAATGATGAGTAATAGTAAACATGTATTTTTATTCCAGAATCGCTGGGCATCCATTAGCGCAAAACGAACGATGTTTACACATGTTTTTACAAGAGGTCTGTATAGATAAGAATTATGTGCCTGGAAAAATAAGGAACACATAGATTGTATAAAAAAACTTTAGGAATAAGAACGTGAAAATTCATTTAAACATGTTAAATCATTGCTATTTTAACTAATTTTCACGAAAAGCAATTTGGAGTCTCTCTATGTAATTTAGAAAATTTCTTATTGAGCTAAAAAAATATATTTGTAATTATACCAATATATATATGCATATACATATATATTGGATTATTAAATTTCTTTATCTTGTGATGTCATATTTGCCGCATTATCAATAAGCTTTCAATGATATGTACATTACTCAGTGTAATTTTGATGTCCAAACACAGCATTAAATCCAAAGTCATCACATTTTTAAATGTAGCAATTTAATCTGACAATGTGCATTTTTACTCACAACACGATTCCAAAAATTAGAAAAAACGAAAAAGAATGGAGATGATAAAGTGTTTTTTACCTTGTCTCATTTAATTAAATATGTGAGATCTTTTATGTAAGCAAATTGTTTTAAATATATACTTCTGTATTTAAAAATTTGGACCACGGAATGTATTAAAAATTCGCGTTTAGTAAAATTTGTTTAATTATATTTGAAAATACAACATCGTTGTTCTTTGTACTTTATGTAAAGATTCCTACTTTTCCCGTTTCCTCAACTAGAATTTTATGTACGTATGAAATAGCTTACAATTTTCCTGCAACTTTATCGGTCGAGTCTCGGGGAACATAATGTTCATTCGTGATGTCGGCGTTCGTCAGTGTTTGGCGCTTACGTCGTTAGTATTTGTTTGCCTTAGCAGCAGTCTCTGGACTATGGGAGGGTTGTTTCTAGTAATTATAAATTAAGTCTATTCGTAACAAATGTATCGAGTTTTGCGCATAAAATATGGCCAGCTGCTGCATACTAGGAGGTGTCGAAAATTTTGTAAGATATGTTTGGGACAGAATTGGATTTCGGAAAAAAATCAAAAAGTGCGTTTTTTCTTACTTTCTTCTTTACTAATCCATTCAAAGATTTAATATTTCCTTATAAAATATCTGCAATTTTTAATGCTTTAAAAGGTCAATTGTTTTGCTGGTGGTTGGTCTTGACAACGCTGGAAAAACATCAATAGTTAATTATCTTTTTAATAGTAAGTTGTATTATTATGTTTTGACGGTAGTAGCACTATGTAGTAGTGTTTCGTTATTTTTACATTTCTGATTACCATCACATTTATTTTAAACCTTTGCAATTATTATTTTCTTCGACATTTTTAAATAAAACGACAGATTTGATTATTAAAAAAAATTATTCGTAGAAAGTCTGATAACAGAGGAAAGCGTCATCCCGACTATGGGTTTCCGCACAGTCTTATTTAATTACAAATCGTTATCCATTCGATTATATGACATTGGAGGAGGATCGCAAATCCGAGCGCTCTGGCCAAAATATTATGCCGATGTAAGTCGAAAAGGAAGAAGGAAAATATCAAAGATTATACATTTAAAGCTAGCTTGCATAGCGAGTTGTGGAGAGCAGCGAAGCGTAAAGTATATTTACAGTTACATTGGATAATCAATATTTTAGGTACACGGCGTCATATACGTCGTGGATACTAACGACATCGAGAGACTATCGGAAAGTGCGGACATTTTCCAAGAACTAGTTTGCCATGAATTAATTTCACAAAAGCCGATTTTATTGTAAGCCAAACCATTATTTTAAAGTATAAAAAAGTTTATATTGCTTACTCCCATTTTACTCTCATTTTTTTTTAGTTTAGGAAACAAGCAAGATTTGCATAACGCTGTTGACGAATTGGATCTCATTGAAAGCATGAATATCGAACGCATGGTTAACTTTGTCAAAAGTTATACCAGAGTTGAACTTTGTTCATGCTATCCAGATAAAAACAAACATTTTAATTTAAATAAAAATATTGACAAGGGATTTAAGTAAGGATGTACTTAAAATATTAATTTTATTGTTGTTGTTGATATTGGCGTCGTTTTTATAATTATTTCGGTATGATCATTAATATTAAAATTCTCTTTAAAGATGGCTCGTAGAAACGATAGATTATCATTTTACGGATCTCGAAGAAGAAATGAAAAGAAAAAAGTTTCATAAAAGGTACAGAAGATCTTTCACGCTAAAGTCATGGACAAGAGAAGTGGAAAAAACCACTCTGGATTACACAAAAATTGATTCTAAAACGGTAATCCTATTAACAATATTTCAAATAAATATACAAATTTCTAATAAAATTGCAATAATTTTTATAAATTTACCAGTACCTGAAGCCTTTTGTTCCAAAAGAAAATAAATCTCTGAAAATTTGTAAGTTTAAAATTAATTAAATTTTCCATATTTTAATTCAAAATGTTAAATTCAAATAAAATGATGCATTATTACGAACGACTCTTTAGGCAAACGAAAGAGAAGATCTTTAAAGAATTTATTTTCATTAAGAAAAAATAAAACTGCACCAGCAAACGAGGATTCTAACAAAAACTTACCGACGACTGAAACCATGAAGGATCTCATTAAAAGTATTAGAATTGAGGATCTCCTAAGGAATAACGTTACTGACGTCGGTATTATGTCGGAATTTCGAAAATCAACTCGAAAACGACAAAGAAGACCTAATACAGCTCCAGCTGCGTTAAAGCCTCTAAATGGGAGTGCAATTAAAAATATAGAAACAATTGCATAAAATAAATAGGAGATTTTTTTTTATAAAGACGACAATACTCAAGTATGACATATTTACCATCAAACAGCAATCGTTTTTTCAATTCTTTGCACTTTGTGTGACATTGCCTATGTACTGCAGATGTATCTCATCTGAAGCTATCGTAAGTACTATAGTAGTATCATAATTATTATCAAAATTTTTCATCAATATTAAGAATATACATTTGAAAATTGTAATAACAAAAATAATATTTACTTTGTTATGAATATCTGTTTGAAAAAGAAAAAACAACAAATTGTGTAAAAAAATAATTTATTTTTATGTCCTTGTATATCAGACAATAGTTTCAAGCGGATGTACTTTATACGCGAAAAAAAAGAGCAGTGTGAATTTAAAATAAAGCACAACAATTTTACCGACAAGATAACTAAATGATGAGTTTCGAAATGAAATGTTAAAGTCTACGTTTATTTACCCGTTAAACTTTCTAGCGAGTGGAGCCTGAAAAGCGGAGATTAATGTTGGCAGCGTCGTCGGCAGTGAAAAAGAAAACACGAGGAAAAAGAGCAGAATGAAGGTATACAGAGTGGAAAGTATAGGTAGCGCCGAGGCGAGAAGCTAAAGATCGTTGGAAAAAAGGAAAAGCTTATAAATACGCCGATCGGTGTGGTTGGTATAGCAAAGTGGTTGCAGATGCCCAGTATAGATGCTAGTCACGGCTCGAGCGCTATTCAAATGGCCGTATGCATGTAATATCGCTCAGCTCGCGAACGAACGGGGGAGGCGGAACGAGCTGGGGGCGAGCGCGCACGGGTGCAAGCTTGCTTGGACTTGAAAAATCGCGAGCGGCCGCAATCAAGCAGCCGATTAACCGGTAATTTCAGACAAAGTTCCTTCTCTCCTCCTACTTCTTTCATCCATCCCTTCGCCGTGGCTTCCTTCGGTCCTGATGAGCCTTTGGCAAAAAGTCAGCTCGTTCGGCGATCATTCTTGCTTATTAAGACGTTCGGCTTGAAATATGCCGTCCAGCAAAAATATATAATTGACAAACCGGCTTTAGCTCGGCAGTTGGACACTTTTGGGGATTTAAGAAAGCTATAGAAAAGACGCAATAAAGTTCTTTCGTCCGAATAATAATATAAACTAAAAAATCTTTAATATTACGCACTTTACAATGCAAAATTCGTATTATCTATACATTTTTAAAATAAATAAACAAAACAAATAAATGTTAACTCGTAAAAATAAAAAAGAATAAAGCCGCAGTGACTGCGAGACAAACATAGAGAAATCGATGAAAGGATTACACAGGTAATACCATTAACAGTGGCAAAGGCAGTCGTAGAACCAGGCAAGGGGACAGGGAGGGAGGAGGGGGAGTGCAAGTGGAATAAAAAGAGTGAGATATTTATTATCGAATAATGTAGTGGTCGAATGGTTTGCCACGCCTCGAATTTTCTAGAGCATTAATTGTACTGACAAAACAAAGATTATCCTGGCCGTAGTTGCGCATTTTATCCTTTGAATTATCGGGGCTCTTAATAATTTTTTTAGGCTTTTTCCACTTTTCGGATTGATCGCCGAAGAAATTCCAAACGATCAAAGTGTCGCGGTGCTGCATCGCTAAAAGCAACGAAGGAAATTAAACCAGCTGCAGTGTAAAAGCGGTAGCCCGATTATGAAAGGGGTTGATATGGAAGGGTATGAGGGTGATGGAGCAGAGGTGAGGAGGAGGTATTATCGCTCACCTAGCTGCGTATGATCGGGATTCCAGGCAATGTTGAGGATCCGGTGCTCCGGCTGAATGGGCACCGCGTCGACAATCCGATCGAGCCCGGCGAGCACGGCTATCTTGGAGCGCAGCCTGTGGTCCTCGAGGTAGAACCAGTGAACGAGCAGCTCGCCGCTCAGTCGGTTAAACGAGAGGTGATCGACCGAGCCCGTGAATTTGACCTTTCGGTAGCCCAGCAGCTGCTGCTTGCTCACATTCCACAGGGAGAGCGAGCCGTCGCCGAAGCCCCCGCCGAGGCACAGTACGCTCGTCTGCCACGGGTGCCAGGCCATTGCCTAGTCGTACAGAGTTACAGCCGATCATACAAGACGAGCAATTTTAACGAGCCAGGTGCATCGAGCGCACCGGCTTGTTCGCGTAAAGTTAGGACTAGCTCTGACCGTTCTCTTTTAGTTACAATCATTACCCCCGCCCTCTGCATGCTTATTATCTACATGCAATTTTCACGCTTTTGTTTATGCTTGCTTGCTTGCTCTCTAAAGCGGATTAAACGGTCAGGACTACATTTTCTTAAAGCTTGTTTGTGTAAGTACGCATATATTACCTTGACACTGGCATCGAAGGAAATCTCGAACATTGGCTCTATACTAGGATAATTAAAAAGAGAGACAATTTTATTTTCTCCACTGATGGCCAAATACTGCTCGGATGGGGATATAGACACTGTCACTATTTCTTCGTCGAACAATATTGATTTCAATAGTCTTCCGTTCGCAGCTTTTATTATACTGACTCGGCCTTCGTCGCAGCCTCTAATTTCGTGAACAGAAAACAAGATACAAACAAAAGAGTCAGAAAGAAAAACTTGAAGAGCATGCTGAGCCAATTTTTAGTTAATCACATGTATATTTACGTACGTAATGATGTGTTGGTACTTTTTTACCCAGACGACAGAATTAATTTTGCACTTTATTTCGAGATTTATGTCCTTATGGCATAGGCAGAATATTGACCAGATCGTTTGCCCGGAAAATTCATGGTACAATTCTATTCTTCCGTCAACGCTGCACACGATAATGTGACTTCCTGAAAATAACGCATGGTCATTGTAATAAAGAAAAAAAAGGAAACTCGTAATAAAATCGGATGGCAAAAAAGCGTCTTGGACCTTTTGGATTCCACTTGACGCAGCACACGTATGACTTGCAATCGATGCTGTACGCCCCGGAGAAGCTTTTGTCGTCAGCCGCATAAATGCACAAGTGATCGGCAAGGCCGCAGGCAAGTATATTATTAGATCCCCAGTCGAGAAGATTTTTGAATCTTATCATAGTGACGAAACGGAAGATTTCTAGAAAATTAACGTGTTGATTAGTTGAAAAGTGGAGGAAAATCAACTCAAGTGTTGTTTGAAAGAGAAGACATACGAGCTCCGCGATCGCGATAGTGATTCGAATTTTCTCCTTTTAAGTTCAGGAGCGGCATCCTCCGAGGCTGGCAATCCCATTCAGGATCGTCCATATACTCCTGTATCCTCAAGCCCTTAAAATTGAACGTTGACGAGTTGCTAATGTTTAGAACGCGTTTATTTCCGAAACCGTTAAACATCTCACAGTTTTTAAACGCTCTCTCCATATACCTTTTACGCCAGTGCTTTACTGCTTTTGTCACCTACACACAACACCTTTTTATTATTATACTCCGATACTAAAGTTTGGAGGAAGGCATTTATGCAGAGAAGAGAAAAATACAAATTACCTCTTTGAAGACATCTAAAAAAACGCAATCTCTTTTATTTTCATCGTTGCTCAGAAGCCGATGGCGTGATGATTCGAGATCGACACCTCGTCTTCTCGGTATAAATCTGTCACCTACATTAATAACCGGTGGCGTAAAAGTATAGCTCGTATGCCACGATTGGTAATGCACCTGACCCGCAGGATCGCTGACTAGTGACGCATTTAAATGAGTGACATCCTGAAAATGTGCAAGTTTAAATATATTATTTTTATTGTTTAGTTAAACTTCGACTATAAACAACATACGGAAAAGGTTATTAGACGTTGTGAGACAATTAATGCATGCTTCTGTTATATAATTACCTTAACTTTATAGGGGAATTCAAGATGATAGTACCATCTGAAATTTTAATTTATCCAAACCACATGCAACCACGTAAGACAATTCCTAATTTTGAGCAAGTTCACATTTCTTGACATTTTCAGTGCGGATTACACAACAAATATGAACACACAAGATGCCTGAAAATAAGAGCTATGTTTTTCAAGATTTCGCGTATTTACCAACAGTTACGTATAGTACAGCTGCGGTAAATAAAAAGACAGACGAGTCAGAGCTAAGTTTTCGTTAGACACAGCCGCGTCTGCAGGGGAGCAGGTGAGATCGCAGTTAGCATTCTCTGGGGTGTATCTTAGTCGAGCCTGTAGCGCTTCAATCCAAAATCAAAGGGGGAACACGAAGGAGCTGTGCTCATTGCCAAGAGCTGCCTTGATTTTTTTCCTTGCGTCCTTCTTTCGCCAGGCGGTGGGGGGCAAGGGGTAAGGTCAAACTGCCAGACTCGCAGCGTCGCAGAGAGCCGTGGCCCCCCTCGAGCTCTCGTCTAATTTGCATTGAGCTACTCGAGCTCGTCTGCAGCTTTAGCTGCTAACCTGGTTAAAACAAACCGCTTCCGAATCCTCACACTTTTTTCTCTCTGCCTCTTCCTTTCTTCTCTCATTGACTTATTATGTATTTATGATAATGATAATAATAATAATATCGTAACTTATAGAGCAAAGACAATTTTCGCCGAGAGAGTATACTATAAAGTAAGTGTTATTCAAATAATAGAATAAGATTTTTGAATCTTTAGTTATACAACGTTACACCTATGAACTTTACGCACAACGTTGTGAGCGTTTACCGTCGATTGAAAAAAGTAGTACGAAAAATCAATAAAACGTTTGCAGCACTGGTAGGAATGAAAATAATAAATAATACCAAAAAAGGAAGAGACAGAGTAGAGAAATTAATGCTGGCACGGATAGTGGGGGTCGGAAAGGTAAAAAAGTACGCAGAAAAGCAAAGAGGCTAACCGGTTGGCTCTTCCCACGGTCTTACTAGACCGGTCAACGCCATGGTATCTATAACTTTTACGCGCGTGACGATTAGTCACCATCACCATTCACCACCACCAGCATAATAGTCAGCATTATCATTACTAACGCCGTCAGCACTGTTGTTAGCCGTTTGACCTTTACAACACATTGTATGAGCCATCAATGATTTTTACTCAAATTTTGCTTATCTACAACGCTTATTCAAACGATACGACTAATAACACAACATTATGACCATATAAATGGTGATCGAACAAAATGATTAAAGATTTAGTCCTATGTAAGTCGTGATCATCGATAGTCATATAATTAGTATATATAAAACATTACAGACGTATACAGTATAGAATAAGGATTGCAACGGTTACAAAAATAATACATAAATAATGATAAGTTACTTACCGTGAAGGAAATTGCTTTGGCCAAAATATTGTCGGTAAATAAATTACTTCTGTGATTAATCTGTAACAAAAAAAATCAATTGTTTGATTTTTTCGATAAGAATCAGGTCATAAAGATCAATTCGTGATTAAGTTAATAAAAGAAAAAATAGAAATAGCACCTGTTGCTCTCGAGCGCTTAATCGTATTCGCATAAATAAACTTGTAGAAAGCTAATGGCTTTTAAAATTGTGTAATCTCTGCTATTAAAAATCGATTTATTTATTTCTATAGATCGGCAATATTTATTCCGACATAGGCGAGCTAATTAATAACTCAAAAGAGATATTATGTCAAAATTAATGAACCGCAGCTATACGTTATAAGCAGCGCTCCCTCTCGCTTTAATAAATCTAAACTTATCAATACGAATACTTATTGAAAGCTTATCGGAGAAGGGCGAACGTTACTACGGCCGAATGTTGAGTCGCTGGGAGGGAGGCTGCGAGGGGGTAGAATAGAATACGGGAGAGCTGGCAGTAAATGTTGCGAGGTTGCGCAAGCACTGAATTAAGCACGCGAGCGCTCACAAATACACTGAGAAAAGTGTTATAATAAAAAATAATAAAAAAATAACAAAAATTACTATTTTTTTTAGAAAGGCGAAGATCTAGTCATTTTGTCGCAGA